>JAFIDM010132199.1:0-16255 GCA_023159025.1 Thereuonema tuberculata
CCCCCTTATATACGCCCTTGCCCTGAACAATATATAAGAAAGTCCCCTCGAGTATAGGCGCCGCGGGGGGTGGGAGGGGGGAGGGAAAGGTCCCGTTTTACAGGTTTTCACTCATAACTCGAAAACGGAGCTCCTTAGCGACTTAACCACGAAATGAAAAATAAAGCTTAGTAAATTTCCCGCAATTTTGTTCATATACATAAATACGGAAAAATACTGGGTTTACTTTATTACGGTATTTTATTACCGGAAGTTTCAATAGTTCACAAATTTAATTTTACAGATGAATTTAATAACTACATAAATTATGTTTTTACTTTCATGTTATTATTTATTTTTTATTAAATAGCTCCTTTAACAATTTGTTATTTTACAAAAAATTTAGTTATAAATGCTGTCATTTTAATTTAATTAATGATTTTTATCACAGCTTTATTCTTTGGTAAGTTTTTGGTTTCTTAAAAAATGAAATACTTATTAATGTTAATACAATAATGATTATTTTCAATTTAAAGTCGTCGTGAACTATTGGAGATAGTTCATCGCTTCATCTAATAAAGAACTATTTTTAGTGACTGTTTTTTGGACTCCCACTTTACGAAGGGCTGAGAATAACAAGCTGGGGGTTTTTTTTTGCAGAAATAGTACCCATGGACATGTATTTAAGAAGAAAAAAATTTACTTGATATTCCAAGCCCTTCAAAATTTTAAAAATTTCCAAACCTGGTAAAAAAGTAGTTTGTTAGGTGAACTCTGGCCTGAAAAAAATAGGACTTGTCTTGAGAAAATTTCAAATTTGGTAATAACACACAAAAAAGATATTTTTTTTATCTTTCAAATGAGGTATGATTGAGCCTTGTAGCTTTGACTGGAAGAAAATTACAGCTCAAAAGAAAAAGTTCTGTAATATCATTTTTTGCTTTGGGCTGTAGCATAAAATTACCTATATGTGGAGGAGTAAATTTTTTAAAAATGTACCAAAGACATTTCTAAGGTTTAGGAGATAGGTAGAACGCACACACAAAATCAAAAATGGTAATGCGGAAAATTATTTAAAAATTTATTAAATTAGCATGGAATAGCCCATGTGCTGTTACTCAAACTGATTGCGCACCTTCCAATGGTTAATAGTCTGCTTATATCAAGCAGTATTTCTAAAATCGCGAAAAGTGTGCGCGATAAGATAATGTTTACTGAGATTAGGTGAAGCTAAAACCACACATAGACAGAGAAGCCGGGAAAATGCTGCAAACGTCAATTTTTCAGTTTTACAGAAACCGGAAGAAAAAAGTTTACTTTTTTTGTATTAGAACAACTAGTCATTTATGGGTTGCAACTTTGACATTAGACCATAATTCCAATTCCCAATTCTATTAAATCGTTAATATATAATATAGCTTCGTATTACAGTCATTTCTTTTAGTGACAAATGAATGTTTTTATGTTCTTCAAGTGGAATAAACTTCACAGAGTTCTCACGATTAGGATTCATTTCAAAATAAATTTTTTATAATAATCCAATATTTCCATTTTGTTACATTTGATACAGATTGAAAGAGAAATGGGTAAATGAGTAACATTTTTAATTAAACAAGTTAATTAAAACAGTTTTGCAGTAAACACAAAACCAAGAGATGACGTTATAATAAGCAATGTATGAAACGCTTGCATTCTTAAAAGTGGCGGCACTGCTGATTGGCGCGCAAAACTTATTTATTCAAACCGTTGAAATTCAAGAGTTAAGAACAATTTCAAGCGATGCCCTAATTGAGTTCCTTTACTATATCTAGATCCCAATTTTGCCCAACCAGCACTGGTCTGAATCGGAAGTAGGAATTTTCTCCAAACTCCTCCGGGCCAGGGGAGTCCAAAAAGCAAAGTAGCTAAAAATACAGTCAGACCTCGATATAAGGTCACCCCTTGGGACCTCGCGAAAGGGACCTTATAAGCGGGACGACCTTATAACCGATTCATACGCATTTGTCACTAATTAAGCATTTTATAAATACAGTATAATTCTTTGTAAAATTTAATACGTACAAAAATATCAGTTTATTACGTAATAATTTTTTAATTTAGTTGAACCAATTAAAATTAGGAATCAGAAAGAATTAATTTTTAAAAATTTTATTTCAGAATAAAGTTTTTAGAAATAGTACTAGTATGCTCAAGCAAAGTACTGATGTGCAACTGACCTTCCTTAAAATAATCCATAATACAGGACTGTCGTGATTTTGGTTTCATCTTTTGTACAATGTTTTCTAAGTTTTGTAATTTCTGAAAATGTTCTTCAGCTCCCTCATGACTCGTAAAAAAATGTCTTACGACATTTAATGCTCTGAGCGCTTCTGCTTGTGTCACCGCTTCACTTTCAATATCACTGTCGTTATCCTCACTTTCCGCTGCACTGGAATCTAAAACTTGCGAAACAATTTCGGAAATCGAAGCTTGAGAAGTGATAGCAATTTCGTCATCAATTTTCATGTATTCACTTTCCCTTTCTATAGCACAGCCGCGATTTCTGAGATCTTGTATTAACACAGCTAAAGGAATATCGTCTTCATCATCTTCATCTGTTATTTCCTCCACACTATTTGAAGAAAATTGAAAACCAGCATGTCGAAACCAATTTGAAATGCATGTGTTTGACACCAAGCTCCAACTTTTATGAATATAAAAAATTGCGTCTAATACAGACACATGAAAATTTTTTTTCGCATCAATTGCTGAAATCAAATCTTTCAGAAGGAGCTTTCTGTAGTTCAATTTCAGATTTTGAATGACTCCCTGATCCAAAGGCTGCAAAACACTGGTAACCTTTGGGGGTAAGGAAACAAACTCAATTGATTTCAACTGATGTTTGTTGATATGAGCAGGGCAATTGTCTGCGATGAAAACAACTTTTCTTTTATTTTTCAAAAAGTATCTATCGAAGCGCCGATTAGTTTTCTCAAATATGTTAGCATTTATCCATGCTTTTTGCTTGCATCATAATCCAAAGGTAAAGACTTGACATTTTTAAAGCAACGTGGCTTTTGAAATTTTCCGATAACTAGCGGTCTCAGTTTTTCGGAGCCATCCATATTAGCTCCTAAAAAAATTGTCAGTCTTTCTTTACTTTTCTTCTCCCCTATACATTTTTCTTTCTTGAAAGTAAGAGTTTTGTCGGGAAAGACCCGGAAAAAAAGTCCACATTCATCAACATCGCAATGTTCATACCGCTTCAAAATATTATCTAACACGGATTTCTTCCAATCACTTAAAACGCTATCATCCACATCATCACCGGCTTCACCACACACTGTTTTAAAATTTAAGTCATGTCTTAATATAAATCTCTGTATCCATCCATTGCTCGCCATAAAATCGTTCTCTCCTAATTCGGCGGCTATTTGTAGAGCTTTTTCTTTCAGTACTAAGCAGGATATAGGCACATTATGTGCTGTAGCAAATTTTATCCACTGGAGAAACCCTTCTTCATCTTTCTCATACGGTGATAAACGCTTCCTTTTTCTCTTTCCATTTCTTGTTTCTGCAACAGTATGCGAGGACGGAATCCTGTTGAGAGTCATTCGTGGTATCCCACGCTCTTTGGCAAAACATGCTTTCGATACATAAGAGTTTTCAAAATCTTCGAAGATTTTCTTTTTCTCTGATAGAGACAACGTTTTTCTTCTTGTCGACATCATAACACAAGCACAGAAACGGTTGGAATGAGATCCTTTCCTTCGACTTCCTGGTGAACAACGATGACACGTGACGCGATGGGAACGGAGAAATATCCTTCCCACTCGTCCAGGCGTGGAAAAGCTGTCCCTTCCGTCAGAAGGAGAAATGACGCCGATAAAAGATCGTACCCACGGAAAAATTCTTGGAATTGAATCAGTGTGACACTGAAATCACAGATAAAAGTGATCCTATATGCGATTACGGTATTTAAGACCTGATATTTCATATCATAGAATTACTATTCAATGAGCCGGGACTTTAGAAAAGTGACCTTATATGCAGGTGACCTTATATCGAGGTCTGACTGTAGTTCTTTATTAGATGAAGCGATTCACCATATTTTTTGGATCTCCAAAAGCTCACGACGACTTTAAATGGAAAACAATCATTATTAAAAATTTAATACAAAGCCAACGCACATATTTACAAAAATACAAGATAATAAAAAGCATTAAAGCTTACATTTGATGATGTACATTTCGTTAGCGTATCAGCTAACATCCTCAGATCGACTAATAGAAAATACAAAATACAAAAACTAATTTCCAGTCTTTATAGGCCGAGAGGTTCATTAAGTATTCAGATAAGATCAGGTCAATTATTTGCTTGTGTCGAGGGATGTGTGGAACTTGGAACCAACCATTGCTATTGTCCATGTTTCATGATTATTATTGGTTGAAAAATGTAGTAAAGACTGAAAATAAAAGAACGGCTATACATAATAAAATAAAATTTAACGTGCGGTAATTATGTTTAAAAATTTAATACAAAGCCAACGCACATATTTACAAAAATACAAGATAATAAAAAGCATTAAAGCTTACATTTGATGATGTACATTTCGTTAGCGTATCAGCTAACATCCTCAGATCGACTAATAGAAAATACAAAATACAAAAACTAATTTCCAGCCATGTTAGCTGATACGCTAAATCCAAGCAGTCAAGTGCATAACTAAAAAGAGTTCTGGTGCTAATTGTGGGGGCGGAGAAAACCGTCACTGGGCGTGCAAGGAGTGTCCCTGCAATGACTTCATTAGCTTTCCAAACCCTCCCCCAACTCCCCCCTTAAACTAACACCATCACCTCAAAGCTAAATAACTTCGTAAATTACAAATAACTAACAAAGACTGTGACGTTCAAATTAGTTTCTTCTCTTTTAAGGGATTAAATCTTGTAATTAATCGTAGTAAGTAATTTTACATGATTTATAATCATGAAATGATAAAATAATACAATAACCCAATCAAAATTATTATTCTACAATTTATGCTTAAGTAAATAAAGGAACAAAAAAAATCCCTGGTTTTTTTTTTTAATTATAACACCTGAAAACTAATAATACAAAATTTAATTGTTCCGCTTTTGGAAATTAATTAAAATCATTAAATAATTACTCAATTACACTGAATTTTTAAGTACATCAGAGCATGCGCAAATGATGATGGAGTACTAAAGGGATTAATATTCATGTCTAGAAATTGATTGTTTCGGCTCTAAAGCCTATCTGAAGGAATTGTTGTTGTGTAAATCTTAAGATAGGATATATGGAACAACTTTGAAATCTAGCCATTCATTGGTTCAAAAAGTAATATATTAGGACACAAATAATGATTTTTGTAGCTTAATTAAAAAAAAAAAAAAAAACCTGTGGATTATTATCCTCTGTATCGAGATTTGCACTTGATTTCACTCAACCGCCCACAATGGAAATTTATTACTCTTCTGTTTTGTGGACTCCAACTTTGCTTTGATTGTATCGACTTATTCAATTAAGCGTCTTGATGTTCATTTCGTGTCATTTTTATGCTTTATAAAGCTAAATTAATCCCATATATAATTAAACTTCTAATTTTTTACACTATATAGTAGTTAATATTGGAAAAAGTAAATTTTCTATAATTCTTAAAGTATTTTTGATGCATAACAATAATATTGATTATTGAACCGCGGTCTCCTTACAGCATCCATGTGATTTATAAATTACAAATGCAGTGTCCAAAAAGTATGAATCTTTATATATAGGGTGTATCGAAGCTTTCTGTACAAATTTCAATGGGAGATAAGGAGCACTAAGACAAATCTTTTCGTGTATGAATGTATGTCCACTGATGGCAACCTTCGGTGCTAGAGGGCAAGGACACTCTGCATTGGATTTATTGACTATGAAAAGGCCTTTGATACAGTTAACATGTCTGCTGTTATTAGTGCTTTGGAAAACCACGATATTGTCATTAGCTATGTAGAGCTTATCAAATATATTTATAATGATGCGACGACAATAATTCGCTTGCAAAAAGATACAGAAATGATTAGGATAGGAAAAGGTATCAGCCAGGAAGATGCTATCTCTCCTAATTCAGGAATTTTCAAAAAATTAGAATTTTGGGAAAAAAACAGGCATCAATATTAATGGTGACTATTTAAACCACAAATTAGTTTGAAGATGATATAGTTATTCTAGCCACGGAATTGCAATTGATGATACTCGCTAATGAAAGCTTAAAAGTTGGAGATCGCAACTAAAAGAAAATAAAGATTATATTTAATGGATTAATTAAAAGGCAGCAGATTGGGGTACATGGGAAGTTAGCAGCTATGTATATCTTGGACAACAATAAGCATTATGCCGGAAATTAAACGTAGAATCAAAGTCGCATGGAATGCATTTGGCAGAAAAACTATAATATTGAAAGAAGCAATTCCACTATGTTTAAAGAGAGAATTTTTAAAACCAATATATATTTCCAGTTCTAATACATGGACGTTGACCAGAAAAGCAATTCAGAGACTGCAAACAACTCAAAGAAGCATTGAAACATGCTTATTAGGAATTACACGACGAGACAGCAACTAAAACGTACAGGGGAGAGAGTAAACCAGAGTGTCTAATATTTATCACTAAAAAGAAGCTCCAATGGAATTGGGCTGGCCATGTAGAAAGACGTAGTAGATAGTCAACAGAAATTCTAAACTGGATACCGAGGAATGAAAGGAGGTCAAGAAAGCGTCACAAGGTAGATGGGTAAATGAAATGAAAAGTTTCATTGCTTTCGAAGAGAAACGCTTTTGAAAGAACTGGAAAAAACATATATATATATAGAGAGAGAGAGAGAGAGAGAGAATCATCAAATGTTGAAGGTTTAAGAGAATTAAACCTTCAACATTTGATGATTTTCTCTTAATATTTTTAAATAAATAATATCGAAATAATATTATAGTAACTACAACTATATTGTTTAAGAGTTATACTTCTATATTCTTTTAAGGATAAGCTACGTAGGAGATAAGGCTTCTGTAGATCAGTCGGAGGATCCAGCTGAGGCGACAAATATTGTCTTACGACTGACAAATATATATTATTTTAATATCAACCTGACAAAATGTAAAAGTTGTCAATAATAATCAAAAATAAATAAAGTAAAAACCATAATTAAAAATAAAGCAATTAATAACAAATATCAATTGATAAATTTATTAAGTAAGTTTCTCTAGTAACCTTTGAATGGCTTGATGAAGCCCCTTGAAACTTTGTAAAACTATTTATGGACCAAAGACGATCAAAACTTTTTTATTGAAATCTTTTCCAAGTGGAAATTAGAGCGAGAAGGCGACAGAGATTGTAAAAACTAAACAACCCATTTTAATCCTTTTAGATAATCAATTAATTTTCGCGTGGTTTGATATGATTAAAATTAATCTAAGGATTTAATTCATTTATTTTTTTCTCAAAATAGAAAATTCTTATTATTTGTATTAGAAATTATTATGATCTCACTAACACTCAGGAAACCGAAAGAGAATATATATTGGTCGCAATTAATCTCCATTGGTCTGGTCACATGACCTCCTAATTGGAATCGGGGAATGGAAACATGGCTGCAAAAAAACGTCAAAGTAAAACAAAAAACAATTAAGGACTTTTTTTAAGTAAAAGAACTCTTTAATTATCGTAACAATATGAATTGTATGTGGTGTATCTGTATTACAATTGTCTTTATTAAAATATACATTTCAACCTACACGATTTATTTTATTTACAATTTTTGCTTTAACCGAGTTTTTCGATTATCCGAGTTAGTGTTGGTCCACATTAACTAGGATAATCGGGACTCTACTGTATTATATTTTGCAAATAAGTTTTTCATTGTGTTGAAAAAAAATAAATAATAATAATAATAATAAATAATTAGTGGTCGGTTAAAGTAAACAGCTGGGTTTAGGGTTTCTTTAAAATATAGACCTATTGTTTAAATATATTTCAGTAGGCCTACGTTTTATCAATCAGTGTTACTCTATTTCAATTGCAAGTTTTTATAGCAACTCACTTTGGATATCAAAAAAAAAAAGTAAATAAATAAAATATACGAGTCTGTTTTTAGTTTGGAATTGTGTAGCTAATTTTCTTTCGAAACGTACAATTTTTAATGATGAGAATGATTTAATAATTCGCTAATTATTTTAGAAGCAATAATTATTTATACTATTCGAAAAGAATGTTGTTGTTTTTTTGAACTCCGGTAGCTAGAGGGATATATCAATTCAATAATTTTGGTCCAATTTCAAGAATTACGTCTTTACAAAACCACATAAAGATCTTTATTTCATTTTATAACTGATTATAATAACTAAAATAATGGAAGATTTTACATGAGATTGATTAAAATTAAATAATTTTTCTTCTGATCTAGGTTCGCCACAAACATTTGTGTGTTGTTCCTGATATTAGGCTGAAATTCTTAAGTGCAAAGCAATAAATAAATAAATAAAACTTCAAACGATTAAAAACACATATCCATTAATTAAAAGCATAAAATATGTACAACGTTTCAAACCCTCATCTTGTAATAGCAGGGTCCTTTATCAAGTATCATACTCCTGAATTAAAAACTAGTCCTCCATGTTTGAAGTCGTCGATAAGAATGACCGTTGATTTGCCATCATTGGCATATTGTTTATAATACCTAAAACATTCATAGATAAACAGTCATACAAGAGCATTTAAAATAAAAGAAAAAAATAACTGCAACTAAAATTTAGTTTCAAAACCAATTTTTAAAATTGGACAAAAGCTATTCATAAAAGGTACTCAAAAACATGTCGGGTAAGATTACAAACTAAGCAAACTTCTCGTCATCTTACCCGCCCTGCCATTCGTCATCTATGCCGTCGATTTGGTTTAGAACTTATTCATCATTTCCGTAGCTTATCGTAAACAACCTACATCACACATGGTTCTTTACATTATGAGTTGTATTTTATGAAAGAGCAAAAACAACTTTATGTAGTCGAGTAATTCCATCACTGTGAAGTCGAAAAATTACAAACGCACGGGAGACAATCACATCTTAGTCGCTACTGCTCCCAAAATAATCTGGCTCGACATCCCTTGCACTGAACTACGTTGCTAATCACCTGAGTCTCAGAAATTGCTTGGACAGGTGCTCCTATCTATGAATGCGTCGGAGAAATACCGAGTTCGTTATCTTACACGCTTCGTCATCTTACCCGACTTTCCCTTATCTAATACTTTAGATATTTGGAATGTGAATCTAATATTTCGTGCTTAAATTTATTGCAAAAGATGGTATAAGGTAAAAAAGAATTTTTAAATAAAATGTTATCAAAACTTACAGTAATCTGTCCCTCATATTAATTCTCTATATTTCTCTGAAAATCGAAATTTTAAGACTTTTAACACTTAAATTCCATATAAAAGAGTATCTTGAACTCAATATGGAAACATGAAAACTTGTATTTGAATTACAATCATCGAATTAGGTAAAAATATATATAATTTAAAATAAAGGGCAATGATAGAAATTCTGATTACTTTGAACAATTTCTGAACATAATGAAATTTTAAAAATATCTATTAATACAGATACATTCCAATTGAAAATTATTCAAATTTAAAATTCTCAAATGTTATAAATATGACAAATTTATGAATTTCTCTACAAATATGTGTTTAATTTAGGCAATGCCAAAGCATTTGAATTCAAATAAAACTGTTTGTATTTTTAAAGCTTTTTTTTTTGTAGATGAAAATTACATTATTTTCAAACTAGACACATAAATAAACTCAAAAACACCTTCACTGTAGATACCGTTGATACCAATATTTCGTTTTAATGTCTTAAAACTTTTTCAAGGTTTTGTTTGATGAACAAAAAATGAAATAACCTAAAAAAGGAAAGAGAAATTCTTCTCTCATTAAAACAATATAAAAATACAACAACTAAAAAACATGAATAAACAAAGCAAGGGAATAAAAATTGGACAATATTTACAAATATTTACATTATTTACAATTGTTTGCTTCTTTGTACATGATAGAAATCACACCTTTTCAAAGTCTTTAAAATTGTAAACAGCTTTTATTTTTATCTGATTTGTGGCAAGAGTACATAATCTGAGTTTTCCTTTCTCTATAGCAGTTCAACATGAACGAGGTCCACGTAATTCCACCATTCGCCGCCAGGTGGCTTTGTACCTGAAGGAATCTACGCTCCATCTCAGATTCAACTTGTAGGGAAAACAGGCTTTTGATTTTGCCGCCAAAGAAAATAGGTCCAACTTGCCGGCTTAGCAAAGTATTGTCAGATGCGAAATAAATAAATTTCATTTTTCTAAAGGAATTCAATAACAATCTGCCTTTTCGTTAGGCAATAATATTTGTAATAATATTTGTATTCTCCGCCAATCAAAATGCAGTAAAATCAAAACAAACAAGATGGCGGCTAACGATAGTTTTCTACGTACACAGGATTTTTGACAGATCTGCAACGAGGGAAAAGACCAATTACAGTGGAACCCCGCCATTTGTTCTCCTCTATACTCTTACAACTCCGCATTCTTTTAACTTTTTCGAATAAAATTCGACTTGGAAATCGGACGGAGTTGATTCTCGTTCGCCAAGCATTTTTAGCGAACTTAAAACTTTCTGTTATTTCATTGCTATTCTTTGTTGTTTTTAAATATTTTTATTAAAAATAAGTTTAATCAAGTGTCCAAAAAAGATTAGTTATTCAACCAAGCCTAAAAGGAAAGCAGGTGAGAACGACAATTGAACTGAAAATAATAAAAAAAAAAACTAAACTCGTGTTCTTTCTTGTTGAAAGTAGAATCGTGTCTCAGTCAGAACTGGACATTCAATATGCATGATATTTTGCATTAAGTATTATTACAGAGGTTTAAATAAGCATCGTCTGGGGGGCTGGAAAGGTTTAATCCAATATATATAATTTCCTATGGGAAAAATTGATTCAACATTCGTATAAATCGCAATTCGAACAGCCTCCTGGAACGAATTGTGTACGAATAGCCAAGAACTTGCTGCGAAGTTTGAAAGTGGAACTCGTGTCTCTGACCTGGCAACTCAGTAAGGCATGTCGAAATCAACCATATCGCCTCTACTGAAAAAGAAAGACATAATAAGAGAGACCTATATATTTATTGTTTTCATCGTTTTTAGGTATTTTACGCTTAAAGGTTTAAATAAGCAATCATCTCTGGGTTCTGGAACGGATTAATCCAATTTACATTATATCTTATGAGAAAAAATGATTCGCCATTCGAACAAATCGCCATTCGAACTGCCTCTTGGAACGGATTGTGTACGAATAGCGGGGTTCCACTGTAGTAGAAATTTTTGGAAAATTGATAATATATTAAAGGATGAAATCCAAAGCTTTGTAATAGAAATTGACAACCACTGATAATGAAACGTAAACAATTCAATCACACATTTCAATAAAAATTCAATGTTCACTGAACATGAACAGTTCAATTCATATCTACAATCTGAAGGAGTCAACTTAAAAAAAAAAAAAAAAAGTTTGCATTTCTACTGTAGTTCGTAAAATAACTTATATCAAGTAATGTGAACTTATAAAAATTAAAAAATTATAATGTTCACTAATTACCAACAGTTCATTTCACATCCCCACTCATTGAAAACATACAAAAATAAAAAAAAAATATCTTTTCCCCACTCATGTGAACTTAAAAAAAATAAAAATATGCAGTTCATTTCAGAATTTTAAAAAATCGAGGAGTGAACTTAAAAAAAAAAAAGTTAATATGTATCATTCAAGAAAAAAATTAAGATATTTTCATTTCTAAGGAATATAATATATTGTGGTAGTCCTTATGTATATAATTATCAACAAGATATATTTTTTTATGTGTAATATAGAATACAAAATTACATATCATTTTTCATAGATCACAAAATTAATGAAGGAATCAATGATTTAGATTAAATTTTATAGAAAAACTCAAAATTCCTGGACTCTAAAAAAAAATTTAGATGGATCTTACAAATGTTTAAGTATATGCAACTGTACAAATAGTGATGACACACACACACACACACACATACACACACACAAAAAAATATTCTGCCTTGATGGAAAATTATAATTTTATTTCTATCTTTGTGTTTATAATTTTGATATATTAAACAAAGCTTAAAAAAAATTGTTAAAAAAAAATTATCTAGAGATTTAAAAAAAATTAAGACTAAATTTCTTAGTAGTTAATGTCTTGAATTCAGTTAACTCCCATTATAAAGGCAAAATATTGATACTGACATCTTGTGCTGCTTCTGGCGGAAGGATACATTACGTCATCTTGTAAGCAGTCTGCAAAAATTAAAACGAGATGAACTGTAGTTCGGACTCAGGGGCAGGGATGTCAGCTTCCCACCTGTCGCCGTCTCCGTTCCCTCTGACCCGACTCCTCCCTTCGGAACCAACCGATCTATCGACTGGAGTGGAAAGAACTTCGTTCACTGGTGTCCGTCAAGCAGTCATATGTCAACCGATGCCTAAGGTAAGCCCAGATAACAGTATTTCATTTATTCCTTTGAGGAATAAATAAGGAGTAAAAAAACAGAAACAACTTTACTTTTCTGAAGACTATAAATAAAATATATAAATAAATAATTGAAATCAGTTGACTTTAAATGCATTTTAATGACTTTTGAATAGAGACAATTTTATGCTTCATATTAGAAATTTTTCCATTGTAGTCCCTTATCCAGAAATAACAGCTTGAAGAAGCATCAGAAAATCTCCATAGAAAATCGATGTTCTATATTGGATATTAAACCTCTTAATGTCTGCGCCAGCTTTAAATGCAGTTAAAACTAAATGTATTTAAAGAATTTATGTAATAAACGACGAATTAATTCATCTTTTTTCTGAAAGTAGAAAGTTTCTACTTACGAAAAATATTTTCATCTTGTATTCGTATATTACAAATATATTACAATAATAAATAAATGAAAACTTGAGGTTTGTATTATTTTCATAATTTCAAACAACAACAACAACAAAAAAAGGCAATACTTAAGGAATGTAGGCTTCATGTTCTTTCAAAAACTTCTGATTAGTTTATGAAGCGTACATAATTCACTTGAAATTCTGCGATCAAATCAACAAAGGTCATAGAATCTTAGGCTGTTCGAATCCCGAGGCTAACTGTTTATTTATCTTTCTTTCTTTTGTATTTGCTTCTTTGACGAGTACAAATATTTGCCTCCGATTAGTCATTTATTTGGCACCATGGTCTACAATTACTTTCTTTTTTAAGGCTGTTGGCGCATTGCCAAAAATCCTCGAAATTGAAACGAAACCAAACCCAACTTAAAAATAAAACTACGATTTTAGTAATGAACTTAGCAAGTTTTGAAATACAGTAATATTTAATAAAACTCAGTTTCAATATTCAACACTTCATGAATTTACTTACAACAATTTTTCCATTATATATTTATGTACTTTTATCTTTCTTTTTATACTGATTAAAATTAATTAAAGCTGATGCTGACAATATAATGAAAACTTTTTCTCAAAATTTTTCTAACTAAAAAAAAAACAAAAAAAAATAGTTTCATAAAATCTTAAGAGCCGACTAAAATTATTATTAGTTATCCTAATTTTAAAAGAAAATAATATACAGGAAAACCTCGCGCAGTGCGGTTTCAATTTAGATTCACTAAATATTTGTTTTTGTTTTTTGATTTCATAATTCGTTTTATATTTTTCCCCTTAATAATTAGCCACATTTACTTCTACTAGAATTACTTTCTTCGCATTACCGACCTTTAACCACATCACACACAATTCATACTACATGTAATACTTCATTCAGTGCGGATTCAGTCAGTGCGGGCGAACGCATTAACCGCACTAAGCGAGGTATTCCTGTACATTATATGCAAAATATTTTTATTGAAATGAATAGTTGATAATGATAGTTTAACTTTTTAAAATACTTTTTCATGATATCATGCAAACTTTTAATATATATATTTTTTGGTTGTATTCTTGGTATCCGCACAAGGTATCTCCGTCCTATTTAACTAATCCGGAGAACATCTGCGAAACAGCTGCTCGCCTTCTCTTCATGAATGTCAAGTGGGCTAAGAGTGACTTGCATGCACGGGATTACCTTTTCGGGATCAGGTACGTAAATACAAAAAAGTGAATTAGATCCATTGTATAAAGAACTTAATGAAACTGAACAGCTTTTCATGTTCGGACAAAACTATCTAATTAAAGAAAATTCAGAAGATCAGAGGCAATATAAATAAGAATAAAAGAAAATCAAAAATACTTGATTATGCATTCCAGAGCTATGTATTATAATGTCTTTCAATTATTTTAATTTTTAAAATGTTTGAAATTATGTTGAACAAGAAAGCCATGTTTTGTATGCCAATTAATATCTAGTCGAATTATTCGCCTTCCCCTCCCTCCCGAATAAAAAGTATTAAAAAATTACCAGAAACTATTTTAGTTAGTGGTTGATTAACACTGTGAGACTAGATCTAAGCTCTTTGCCGATTTCTAACAAAATTAGCAGAAAAACTGATGTAGGCTTTGCCAGCCGTAAACCATTAAAGTTTCCCATTCTAAAATAAATACTGAAATATTACGGATTATGCATTTTAAAAGTCATACACTTTTGTTGTAGTTGGACACTGTACAATACATCTCGTGGTTATCAAACTATACTGAACGGTTTCCGAGATATGTGAGTGTATCATAAATCCACAGGATTTCAATTTGAAAACCTAGCAGGACTGTAATTTTAAATTTAGAAATAAATAAATAAAAAAAAATAATAAAAACAGATATTATATAATATTTCTTATATTTATTATTCAAGAAACAAATTTATTATAGTTCTTAAAAAATATTCAGAAAATTTCACCGTCAACATCACTGCACTTTGCAACAGACAATGACACATTACTGTGGGAAGGGAAAGATAACATTGCGTGTCAAATTCAAAAATAGTATACATTCCAATGCCTCTGTTTCGTAATAGGACACATCTTGATCTTCCTTCTGAAACACCCTGTATAAAATTATTGTTTTTTACATTTATTAATTCTTAAAATTCTAAGTATTTTCTGAAATTAATCGTTGTGACGAATTTGATTTAAAAATTGTGGGATTATAAATAAGAATAATTGTCATTGAGGTTCCACACAATAAATTTTCTAAACGGCATTATAATTTATTTACTTGCCTGTACTGGTTTAGCAGAGCATATTAAGTCTTTAAGAGTAAGGAGAAAATAAAAGCAAAACTGATTTAAACTTAACTTGTTTTATAATCATTAAATATTTACAAGATGTGAAACAGTTGTTTCAAATAGTCTATGAATCACTGAAAGTTCACTGAAAGTTCTTTACTTTAAAACTTAAAGTTCCTTTAAATCTTTCTTAACATCAACTGTTCAATTAACAACGTTGATAAATGGCTATTTTCATCTAGTGTGATAATTACTAAAGTTTATCTTAATGTATAAACTCATTAACACATAGAACTTTCTTATGTCTCATATGTCTTTTAACTTGTATGAGATGGCTATAAACAATGTTCACTGAATGTGCTATAACAGTCTTTAATAATATAAATGTTTATGTAAACTTGATTTCTCCAATCCTTTCTTGACTAAACATTCTAGTATTATAATCTTTACCAAAACACTCTCAACAGTTTATAATCATAATCGAACAATCTTTGACCTCGTTGAAATAATCTTTAAAATAAACCTCTTGCTGATAAACACAAATGTTCCTGTATAAATACTTAAATCCTTTCAACTTTACAGTTCTTTAACTTTAGTTGATTCAGTCCAACATTTGTAATAAGTCGATTTCCCTTGACTTTAATAAATCCTAGCATTAATGGTTTTGCTTGAAATACATAACTTTACTATTTCTTTAATCAACGAACAAATGTTTATGTGTTGGTAATGTTTAATCTTTAATGTTCATTAGTATACGTTCCGCTTTGTCCTAAACTCCATTTTCTTGTGTTCGAAATACTAACGATGGCTCCTTTACAAATTCTCGATGGGTGAAGTAAAATAGAAATCCTACTTACAAAAGTTCAGCAACCATCCATCAAATTTTCCGTCAATCCCTGTCAAACGTCGAAGATAATACCTTAGCATAATTCCACTTTGGGTCTGCCAGTCCTCATTTGCGAGATTCATTTTTG
>JAFIDM010132200.1:0-15085 GCA_023159025.1 Thereuonema tuberculata
TGTGACACCCTTGCCGTATGAGGCCGAGCATTGTCTTGTTGAAAAATTGCTCCTTGGAACCGTTGCATGAGTGGCAACACATGTGGTTGCAGGACTTCATGAACATTCCGCTGGGCTGTCATGGTGCCACGGAACAATACTAGGGGTGACCGTGTATTGTAGGCAATGACACCCCATACCATCACACCAGCTGTGGGAGCGGTGTGTCGCTGTACAGCAAAGGTAGGATTGAAGCGTTCACCACGGGCTCTCTACACACGAACACGATTGTCATCACTGCCGAGATTGAATCTGGATTCGTCGCTAAAGCCGACCTGGTTCCATTCCGCTGCAGTCCAGTTTCCTCGTGCGCGGCAAAACTCCAAACGGAGGCGTCGATGGGTGGGCGGCAAGGGCAGCACACGTAATGGGCGTCGCGATACCAACTGTCCTTCAGCCAGGCGCCTTCGTATGGTTCGAGAAGACACAGCGGCCCCTAGTGAAGGTGCTACCTGTGCCTGGATGGCGGCCGATGAAGCAGTTGGCTGTACGCGTGCATTTCTGACTATGTGGCGGTCTTCTCGACGACAGGTCTGTCGAGGGCGTCCTGAGCCTGGTCTTCGTGTACATGACATCTCTCGGGTCCACTGGTCCCAACACCTCCTCACCACACAATCAGAGCGGCCTAATTGACGAGCTACTCGCCTAGCTGACCACCCAGCTTCCGTCATCCCGACGATTCTCCCTCTCTCAAACTGCGACAACTGCGTATACTGTCTTCGAACACGGCTAAATGGCATGTCTACCTGAGCTCTTCCTTTGTAAATGATTCAGCACACTCAAACAAGCTTTGGTTACCTGTTTTATACTCCACAGAGTACGATGTTCAACGCCCTCTACCGGGTATACGTAATGCGCAATCACGCTGCATTTCTAATCATTTGCATATCTCCCCGACATGTACCGTCATTACAAGTTTCGTTACGATCCCGCAATTATTTCTTGGTGCGCTAATTTTTTTGTCCATGAGTATATATATCTTTTTTTTTTTTCACTTCCAATTGAATAAAATATCTCCCTTCGATGTATCTTCCACTACATATTTATCAAATCAATTATATTCGCTTTTAATGTCTTATGTACACAAACATTTGGTTATTTATGAAATAATCGGTCCTTAAGATGTAATAATCTCCCAAGTTTCTGATTTCTTTTGGTTGTCATATTCATTAAAGAATTCTACTACAGACTGAAGTGGTCCTTGGGGTCACAAGAGATAAAGCTCCTGGGAAAGTAACCCTGTACCCATTCAACAGAAGGTTAAGTAGACCCTAGGGCCTGTCTAAGGAGAATTCAGCAACTGAAAATCCTGACCTCCGCCAGGTATGGACTAAACCAGTCTCTTAATGCCACAATCAAGAACATGAAATTACATGAATTTTAATAATTTTGGAAATTCCAGAGAGGGGGCACAAGTACCCTCTCTTGCCCATGCGTGTGGGGTCTACGTTTATACTTGAAATGCTAGTGAGTGAGTCTTCGCTCTAGTATAGAAACTTCCAATATTTAATTGGCCAGAATTGCTTCAACCTAATCTCAAATCTGGAAGCGAATGAGAGAGATAATGTAGTACAATTGAAAGAAAGAAAAACATTGAAATAATACATTAGGTCAACGAAATAATGAATGACTTAAAATGGAATTATTCTGATGATACTAAGTGGATATGGTTTTTAAAGACTTCTTTCCAATAGAAAAATACGACTCATCAAAATCAAACAGTTTGTGTGTGTTTGTGTCTCCTTCACAAGTAACTCTTGAACCACTGAACTGATAAAAATCTCTAAAATATTTAGGAAATTAAAATCTACAGAAAAGAATAAAAAAATTTGATAATCAAGCACAAATAGCGAATGATTTATTGAAACATCAAAAAAGAATAAAAAATAAAATGATATTTAGCTGTAGTTGCTCTAGTCTCAAGTGTTTGTTATAATTATACCTAATAAGACATAACTTTATATTCTGGGTCATTTAGCAGCCAGTGTTCCACAAATAATTTCAAAGATATGTAAATCATAATTT
This sequence comes from Thereuonema tuberculata, assembly GCA_023159025.1. Lineage (NCBI taxonomy): Eukaryota > Metazoa > Arthropoda > Chilopoda > Scutigeromorpha > Scutigeridae > Thereuonema > Thereuonema tuberculata. Next base: position 2,065 of record JAFIDM010132200.1, read on the forward strand.
CTTCTCCTACTATTGCTGTTCCAGCGTGGTCTTGTGGTCTAGATGGAGGTCTGCCATGAGACAACTATGTCGGAATCTGGGTTTGAATCCCGGAGCAGGGCTTACATGTTTCATTCTTTCTTCTTCGGTGTTTGTGTGGGTGTAAAAACTAGTTCACCCCCTGTGGTGCACTCTGGGTTACGCTTAAGAACTAGCAATTCTGGCAGTCACACAATCATCTCAATCTCATGGCTAATAAATGTCATACAACAAATAAATAAAATATCCCCCTAAATAAGTAACGGAAAACATAAAATCTTTAACTACTTCCTCTTGTTTATTTAATAGCAATATTTCAATCGGCTTAAATATTGTAATTAAATAAAGAGAAAGCAGTTAAAGAAGACTTTATATGTTTTCAAAGATATGTTATTGCATAGTTTTTCATTAAAGATTTCTCTCATTGTGTAAAAAGAAATGGCAACCTGTGTTCAGTTTCTTCATTGGCCTTTATTTATCAAAGTGAACATTTAAAAACTTTCAGTTAAAGAAGACTTTATGTTTTCTTCTTTAATGATTTCCTGAGGAAGGCAATGTGAAGCCACCTCAGTATCTTTCCCTTGAAATTCAATGGATTCTTCTAGGGGTTCACTATGTTGGGAACACTAAGAGATCCATAGAACACAGACCGTCAGACACTAAGATTGCACTTCAGTGAGAACCGTACAAACAGCAACAATCTCCCAATTGTTTTTTTTCTCTTTTAAATAAAATGTTTTGATCAATTTCTTTTTATTTTTCTAATGGAAGATAATTATCTTTTCTGAAACTGTCAACTTTAATGTTTTGTTTATTTTTAACATTTAAAGTGTGTTTGAACTAATTCACTGTTTCTGTTGACAATAAAGGCATTGTAAATAAAATTTAACTTGTGCACTTGAAATTTATCAATGTGAAGATTTAAAAAACACATGAAAATGAAAGTTTAAAAAACACTAATATGTTCTAATGGTTTAATGTGCATGGTACAAATATAACAATAAAAATAAGGATAAAAACGCACACATTTAAAAAGATTCACTGAACTATTTTTAGAAATTTGACTGGGATCCCAAGACAGACTGTTTTGAGGTCTTACCTCTCATCAGTTGGATTCGCCCAGTATTCATAGTCCAGTGAAATCCAAAGAAAGATAAACAAAAGACAAGATTAAACAAAACAATGGCGGAGTTAATAAAACACCAAAAAACAAAATAAGGATAAAAACGCACACATTTAAAAGGATTGACTGAACTATTTTTGGAAATTTGACTGGGATCCCAAGACGGACTGTTTTGAGGTGCTTACCTCTCATCAGTTGGATTCACCCAGTATTCATAGTTCAGTGAAATCCAAAGAAAGATAAACAGAAGAGAAGATTAAACAAAACAATGACCCTTGAGTTAAAAAAACATCAGAAAACAAAATAAGAATAAAAAAAGGCAATAAATTAATCTCTGCTAGCAATTCGCTTAGTTTGGGATTAATTTTTAAACATGAAATATACATAATGGTAAAGTTTAACATGCATCTATAAATATAATATATATATATAATGATGTGAGTTATGCACCTCAAAACAGTCTGTCTTGGGTTCCCAGTACAAAATTTCTAAAAATAGTTCAGTGAATCTTTTAAATGTGTGCGTTTTTATCCTTATTTTTATTGTTATAAATACTAATATGTTCTAGTTTCGAGACCTGAAAAGAAAGAGGAAGAAGAAGACTAACACAGGAAAGGGGATTTTTCAAACATCCATGCCAACGCTGGGATTCAAACCCAGGTTCTGACGTGTCTGCATTAGGGGAGACCACCACCCAATCCACTAAGTCATTCATTTTGTTTTCAATAGCATTGATAGGAGCCTAAGATTCCCTGCAATACTGAAATGTCTGTTTGAGTGATTCACAAAGTGTAAATTCAAAGTTGTAAAAAAAATAATTAAACTAAATATTTTCAAAGTAGTTCTGATAACTATTACAAATTCTTAAATATGGCTTTTTTGTTATGGCTTAACTACTTAAGTTACAGATTAAGGATTTTTCCATATCCTAGATATTTTTAAGACTTCATTGCCAATATATCAACAGTTGAACACAATGAAAGAAAAGATTATGATCTATGCGCAGATGTTTGGTTGAATCAGCAAGGTTTAGTTCATGTGCATAAGGATGCCAGAACAGTTGGACATTTTTAGCAATAGTGAACGGTCACTGGTTATTGTAGTGGAATCTGGAAGATTTAGACTGAAAATAATCATGTTAATCATCAAACAATTGCAGAGACCCGAGCTACCACCAGAGAACATTCAAGAAGTAAATTTCCCTTCTAGCAATTAGTCACTGACACTAAATTTACTTTGATAATAAGATATAGCCATTCCCAGCTGGAATATCATAGAACTTTGAGTTGATAGAAATTATTCTGTCTTATTAATGATAATTTTCAAGCCAATGTTTCCCAAATATCATAGAAAGAATCCCAAGTGTGGATACACTGCTTACCAACTAAGAAATCTTATGTGGGTTTAGCTACGATACAAGTAATGGACATATTCAAGCTTATGCTGTTGCCATTTCAGAGAGGTAATCCTGTGGCCATTTTGCAACAAAATAATGATTGGCCACAGACTGCTACAATCATCTAAACATGCCTAGAAGAGGTTAACTGCTGTCATGGCCGAAAAAGATCTCCAGACTTATAAACCAACAAATATATATATATCGGATTCACTGAATGATTAAAGTTAGTGTCCCACAATAGGCCCATTCAGGTACTTGGGGTCACCGGAGGTAAGGCTCCTGGTGGCTCATGACTCACTGATGATTCCTGTCCCCAAAGGTCATTGACTTGTGGTACTAAGTACTTGCAGGGTCTTAAATTCCCTAGGACACCATCACAGGAATGAATCGTACCTTGCCATCTCCAATGCACAACATGGGAGTCTGAGATTGACTCCTGTTTTGTGATCCTGTCTACAGTGTCAATTTTTTCTAATTAATGAGACATTAATATCTCAATGAAAAAATATTAAAACACATTCTCCAATAAAAATATATATGATATGATTCAAATTGTTCTCATATTAAAATATAATGAAAGTTTTTCTTATTACATGGAAAATATCCTATTATAACTTCGTGCTTCTTATCACAATCACATATGAAATAATACATAAGTCAATCAGAAAAAAGTTTACATTATTCATAAATCAAAGGCAGGAATTGAGTAGAGAAAACTGACAATCAAAGTATCACTAATAGTTTTTATTTTAGTAGATAACTGTTCACCTTAGTCATAATATAGATGATTCAGGATTAACCAAGGCTTCTAATGAGTTTGTTCATCTTAGATTCATAGAAAGAATGTCTCTTCTGATATAATGTATTAAATTGATCTTAAAAAAAAAAAAAATGTTTATAATGTAAACTCATAAATAAATGGGAAAAATTTTTCTAACATCCTTTGACATTTCAATTGAAAGGATTTCTTGTAGCATTGATGTTGATCTCTTTTGTTTTTTGTAACTTGTAGTTAGTGGTGTAACAATGAGGGGGTTTGTAGGTGTTCTAAAGTAGCCCAGACACGATGCATCTTTTGACCGAGTTGCATGTGCAACTTTTGGCCTAGAGCGGTTTTTTGAGCTGCATGGGCCAAGTTGCATGGAAGTTGCATGGAAAAAAAGCTTCACAGAACGGCGGTGCACCACGGAAAGTTGCATGGAAGCTGCATGGAATTACTCAATCACAGTGCAGCGTTTTTATACGTCAGGCGTGACGTCATGCTCAAGGAAGAAACATGGCGTCGAAACACATTTCCTTCGCTTCAGATGGGCGAATCGCGAATACAGAAAAAATATCAGATTATTTCGAGTTTCTTTCACACAAAAATACAGTTTATATGTAAATGCAGTAATTTAATGTGGCAGAATGTATCAGAAACGTTTTAAAAACCTAGATTTTTTGAATATTTCACATCGGAAGCGGATTGTCGCTCCTTCACCATTTCCGGAAACTGCCACGTGACGTCATTGTTTCAGTGAGCAATGGATTATTAGTGGCTGTTGGTAGTTGTTATTCGTGAATCGCATTATTGCCATCAACTGTGATTACATTCCGGCTAATAATATTATAAAAATATTTTTCATATGTTTAAAATAAATCACAAATATTTAGTTTTGGAACGATATCACAGCAGGATCCTTGACGTCATGTCCAGTGACGTCATTCAAATTCATAGTGTGCTTCGTTTGTTGTCCGCACGGCGGCGCTAACAATGTTGCATCGTTTGTGCACTGACTATAGTTTGCAGCTTTTTCTGTGCAACTCTGTCCCTCCTCCCTTCCAAAAAAAAAAAAAATAGAAAGAAAGAAAAGAAAAATGCAAACATTTAATAAACCACATTAAAAAAAATCATTTTAGGGAATTATACTAATTTTATTCTTAGATTCTATTATTACTACTATAAAACATCAAATTCTTCTACAAAACTCTATGCAATAATTTAAAGTCGGTTACAGAATCTTGAGTGAAAAATGACAAAATATTTAAATTTTATTATTGAAAATTATTGAAAACAATCCCAAGACTAGTGTTTTGTTTTAATCCTTCCTGAATCCCACTTTGCCATCTCCATTTCACAACATTGGAGTCAGGAATTGACTGATGTCCTGTTAAGTAATAAGACATGGACTATCTCAACATAAAAAAAAATAATAAAACATATCCTCAATTAAAAATATGTATAATAGCATTAAAATTGTATTGGTATTAAAATATGAAGAAAGTTTTGCTTAGTACATGAAAAATGTCCAATTATAACTTAATGCTTCCTATTGGTATCACAATTATGAAATAATACATAGATCAATCAGAAAAAAAGCTTACATAAAATCAAAGGTAGGAAAATGACAATGAAAGAATCAGTTATTTTTATTTGAGTCAAGTACTTTTCACCAAAGTCATAATAGAGGTAATTCAGGACTAGCCATGGCTTCTAATAAGTTTGTTTATTCTGGATTCATAGAAAGAATGTTCCTTCTGTAATAATGCATTGAACTGATTTTTTTTTAACAAAACTAACAAATGAAAAAATAACCTACTTCTAAAATTCTTTGACCTTACACTTTGTAGCATTGCTGTTATTTTTTTATAACCGTTAAGTATTGATGTATCAAGGAAAGGATTTCTAGGGATTCTAACTTCCCCTTCTTCCACTGCATCCCAAAATGAAAGAAATGTAGCATTTCGAACCATTTTTTTTTTTTTTGTGCAAAGCTCAATACATTGTTTCTAAATTAAACCAAAATTTAAAAAAAATCGCAAGTTTTATTTTTCTTGGCTAAGAAGATCATAACAAAACCCTCATTACAATTCCTGGGCATTCCTCTGCTAATTAGAAATAATGGAATCAGAGAATTATTAGTATTTTTAGCCTACTTTAGAGAGTAAAGAAATTGAGACACATAAAAATCACATATTCATACATTTTGGATCTATTAAATACTACTCCTGAAACTTGAGTACCTATTTAATAACAAGAGGCAAACTAACTTATTTCTTTATCGATGCTATTGATTCAGTAAACAATAAAAAACAACAACTTTTCAATCACTTAAAAATAGACTATCCATATGCAGAAGTAGGCTTTTTATAAGATATTTTAATAAAAAATCACATTTCAGTGATGATTATGATCTTTTTAAATACTTGATTTAAAAAAGAAAAAAAAAAACTTTTTTTCCAATTTTTCATTAAAACTACATTTCATTATGTGAAACGACTTTTCTTAACAAACCTCAAACTTAAAGGCTAGTTCATCTATATATGATCCAACTTGATAAAATAATTTATCAGTTCTTAACATTTCTCGCCATTTTTTTAAACAAAATTTACATTTCAACTGCTGTAACCTGTGTATAATCTAATAGTATCACAATATCTATACAATTAAATCAGATTTTGCTGAAGCTCTTTCACAAAGCTCACCTAAAAATGCTCTTAATCTTTCTGAGAAAACAGAACATTTAAATGACATTTAGAGACATTGATGAACATTCTATTAGAATATCTATTGGCACTGGTGGCAAAGGAGTTGTTTAAGATCAGGCTGGGAGGTGAAGCTTATTTGCACATTATACTTAGGAACAAGACCCTGTGGACAATTGCAGAAGAGATTTATTGGAGATATCGGAGTTGATTAACTCTAAATGCTCGTATGAAGAAGTAAGAAGTAAGTTCTTCATTGAATTCACACTTGAATTGGTTTTAACAAGTATGGGAGCTCAGATGAAATCACTAAGAAAGTGAAAACATTTTTACCAAAAAAAATAACAATGAAAGCCTTTTATTCTTATGATTCCAAAAAACTCTTCCAACAAACAGCAAATACAATATTAATCACCTAAATGTCACCTGATATAAAATTACTTCCATTAGAAAAGGATCATTCAAAGTCAGTTCATCCAGGCAATCTAATCCACCATCTCAGTTTTGGATGAAATTTGGCGCACAACCTTTCTTTGTTTAGTTATATGACAATGTTCAAAATTTCATTTAATTTGGTCTAATAGTTTCTGAGCTATACAAGCCTAAACATGGGTAGAAATCAACAAAAAATGACATGTGAAATTGGCCTCCAATTCATCATATTTCAGGTACTAACAAAGATATAACTGATTTTTTTTTTTTTTTTTAATTTTCTTGTCAAAGATTAGAAAAATTCATTACAATGTTGCAAACAGGATATTAGTTTTTTTTAAAAAACTCAGTTAAAGTTCAAATTCTTTTTCAGTTTTATGTTGAAAATAGCTGATATCAAAGTTCATTAAATCAACAAAGGCTGAGAAAGGATCGAGTTGACTTTTTTTTTAAACAAAGCCACCAAGTGGTCTGCTTTAATCCCAAAATAAATCTCTTTGGCTTCTCTCTGCTTTCTGAGTTACTGATGTAAATGTAAAAAAATCTATTTACTTTGTATTTCTCTATTCAATCCAGTATTTCATGTTTGTGTAGAATTAATTAAACAATAATTATAGAGTTTTCAGCTAATAGATGAAGTTGCAATGTTCACATGCAATGTCATGATAATAAAAATAATTTTAAGTATTGTGAGGACATTTTCAAACTACGAGTCTTTCAGCTTGAGGAGTCTCAGTATTACAAAAACAAAAATATAAGTCATATTCGTACAGGTGTCTGTGTGTCTGTCTGTCTGTGTCAGTCATGGAGACAGAAAGACAGTGCAGTATAGAAATGTTAACTAATTCTAACTAACTCCATGGTACTACAGCTCATGTAGGGCCTTGGCCTCCTTAACAGTATGAACCCACTATTTTCTATCTAGATCATTTCTCCTCCATCCTTTTAACTGAAGCTTTTTCAAATCGCATTCCACACCATGAAGCCACCTAAGTCATGATCTTCCTTTTAATCTCCTGCCACCAGAGTTTCCAATGAAGAGTTTCTTAACTCCATGGTTCAAATTCATCCTTTGGAGATGGCCTACCCATTGCATCCTTTTTACTTTTAACAATTGAAACCAAGCTTGGCTCTAGAAACAATTCACAGTGCCATAAAGTAAGTTACATGAAGTTAAAAGGATTGGTTAACCTTCAAGAACTATCACCTACCAGTAGAGAAACAATGTCTTTGCTGATGTTTCACAAGGAAACATTACATCTCTTTGTTTTCACCACCAGTGCTGCTATCTAAGAAAATATGAAGGCTATTAAGTCAGTTGCTGTAATCCTTTTGGTGAATCATGATACTAAAAGCCTAGTAAAGGATAGCTATGCAAAGTGAGCCTTCAACTTTACAAACAATTAAAAAATAAAAACATCAGTGTTTGTCCTGGCCAAAAACTGTAATAAAAAGGCTACAGAAGCAATTGAAGAGCATGCAGTGAGTGAGATCAGTGATAAGTACAATGTAGCTGAGACATCTGTGTTAGCAGAAGAAACTGCTCAAGAAGTCAATAGCAGTCTAACTGATTTAGGATTATCACCAATAAAACTACATTCCATGCCCTAAACTAGCTGATGCAAAGAGAAAAATATCACAAGCAAACTCAGCACTGCACAATAAAGTGTCACATGTTCTAAGTTGTGATATTAAAGGCAATACTTTTGATGACAGTGATTGTGATGTACATAAGCTAAAGCAAAAAGCTCAAGATTTGGATGAACTTGTAAATGTAATCATACAGAAAGTACCAACTGTAAACCACCAGACAAAAATTCAAATATTAACAATGGTTTCTCCCTCATGGTCCAAAAAAAAAAAATTCACAAGAAATTCAAAGTTTCTGAATATATGGTGCATCTGGCAAGAAAACTACAAAAGGAAAAAGTTATTTTGTCTGTTCCTGAACCATGACGTGGGAAAACACTTCCAGCAGAATCTTAAACCATCTTGTTTCCAGGATGACCAATATTCCACGCAAATGACAGGAATTAAAGATCAAGTTAGTATTGCAAATGTTTGTGTGAAAAAAAGACTTACTAAGTAAATAGGAGGAGTTATATCGGGAACTTGTAGTGAATTCATCGCAATGCTTCGATAGGATTTTCCAAAATTTTCTACATTTTATCCAAAATGGTGAGTTCTTTCTGGATCATCTGGAATCCATTGTGTGTGTGAATGCACTATACACTACAATGTTTAACTTCTAATGAACCCCATACAATTGGAGGAAACCTACCATGATTTAATTAACATTTTGGTATGCAGTAAGAAGAACCCAGAATGTATATTTAGCAGATATGAGAACTGTCCAGAAAGTTCAACATTAAAAACTATGTTAATTGAGAAATTTCAAGAGTACAACCCTGCTGATGAAATTGAATATTACCAAGGGGTAAACAAACACAGCTCTTGTAGTTGACTTCAACAATGGAAGAATTTATTGATTTGTTGGTCTCAATAATTGGGAAGCTAATTCCTCATTCTTTTGTCACAAAATCACAATCAACATTTCTCAAAACAATGAAGGAGACAATTCATCCTGACACTGCTCTTGTACTGGAGGACTTCAGTGAAAATTATTCATTTGTTATTCAAGATAAGCCACAAGGCTATCATTGGACTCATGGTACATGCACAATTCATCCCATCATAATTTACTATAAAAAAGACATTCATGATTGGCACTGTCAAACATATCACAGCTCAATCTAGTCTTCAGGGCCCACAACAAGATCAAATATAATCAACTGATATGAATAACTTCTGTTCCAAAAACATTGAAAACATTCAGTTTCACTTCAATTCCAAAACTGAAATAGAGTGACGGCCAAGCTAAGTATCGGGCAAGATTTTCTCAAGAAAACACCATTCCAGGAATGAAATTTCCACCATTTTGTTCCCGTATCAACTTCTAAAATAGCTATGAAAAGAACAAGTCTGGATGAAGATTATTCATTAACTTTTGACTTTGGTTTTGAAGAAAAAAAAATACTTAAAACAACTTCATGCAGTGTTACGTAGCTTGTTTCTACGATTCAAAGTGGTATATTGGAATTGTAGAAATCATCAACCATGAAGAAGGAGATGTCTCAGTGCTCTTCATGCATCCAAATGGTCCATCAGCTTTATTTTACTGGTCTTCACCTGAAGACGAGTATAATGTTCTTTTTGCACACATCCTCTGCATTTTAGAAACTCCAATGACAACAAATTCAGCAAGAACTTACATATTTTCAAAGTCAGATATGAAGTTATGTGAGGATAGCTGTCTTTCTGTTCATTCTTCTGCATAATATTTAATAATGAGATAAGATCTAAGATATACATGTTAATAGGCTAAGGAGATGTGAATTATTTTCACACTCAAGTTTTAATATTTTTTTTTACATTTACAGCAAGAACTCAGAAAGCAGAGAAGACAAAAAGATTTTGTATGTGATTAAAGCAGACCACTTGGTGGCTTTGTATAAAAAAATCAACTTAATCCTTCCTCTGCCTTTCTTGGTATAGAAGAAAATTAAAAGAAAATAAAAAAAAAATAAAAAAAAATCATTGTTATATCTTTGTTAGTTCCTGAGGTATCAAGAAATTTAGATCACTGTGTTCGAATTGGGGTTCAAAGTCGCATGTCTTTTTTTGTTGTATTCTAGCCATGTTTAGGCTTCAATAGCTGAGAAACTATTAGACCAAATAAATTGAAATTTTGAACATTGTCATATAACTAACCAAAGAAAGTGTGTGCCAAATTTCATCAAAATCTGAGATGGTGGATTGCATTTGCCCAAATTATTTGACATGAAATGACCCAAAAGCCATTTTTGCAATATCTAACATGGAGTTTTAAAGTTTCTTGTGTAGAAAAACATTTTTCACAAAACTCACATATAAATGTCTTTTCATCTCTATGTGATCTAATGCAGCTTGTTGAATTGCTTCCATTAGAAAAGCTTTTATCACAAAGTTCACATATAAATGGCTTTTCAAACGTATATTGCACCTGCACAAATTCAATCTGCTTTCCATAATGAAAATTTAATCCAAATCAAATTAATGTGGCAATTTAGTGACTTATAGTAAAAACAAAACAATGGATTAAATTTTAAGGATTTCATAATCAAAAAATTAGAAAAAGAACTAAAGTCATGCTGGGCTTTATAATTATGCAACTGCATCTCAGCCTACTTTGTCAACAATTTACTAACAATTAAGTAAGCAACTGGATTCAAAATGTATTTTGTCTAAGCAATACGATACTATCTCAATGAAAAAATACCAAAACACATTTTCTATTAAAAATATGTCTGATACCATACAAATTGTACTCACATGAAAAATTGGTAAAAGAATTTCTTAGTACAAGAAAAATAGATTTTACTATAACCTCATGCTTCAAAGAAAAATCACAATTATGAAATAATACATAGATCAATCAGAAAAAAAGCTTACATAAATCAAATGCAGGATTTCAGCAGAGGAAACAGACAAAGTATCACTAATTTTTATTTTAGCTGATTACTGTTCACCTTAGGAAAACTTACTGAGAACTAGTCAAGGCTTTTAATGAGTTTATTCATCCAAGATTCATAGAAAGAATGTCTAAAAATGTTTATATTTGTAACTTTTTTTTAATGCAAACTAATAAATAAATGGAAAATAATAATAATATTAAAATCCTTGAGATTTGAACTGAAAAATATGTTTGTAGATTTATTGATGTTGTTTCCCTTTACATTTTGTAACTTGTTGATGTTTCAAGGAGGAGTTTGGTAGGGGTTGTAATTCCCCACCCTTCCATTGCACTCTAGCATTTTGAATGTTTTTCTTTTTTGGTTAAATGGTTGAGACCATCATAACACCTTCCATTACAATGTATGGGAATGTTTCTGAATTATTAAAAAATACCTGAAAACAATTGTTTATGCATGTCTATGTTTTCACATTCTTGAACTTGTTGATTTATATGAGCACAAGATTCAGGACTATTTATTAACAAGAGATGATCTAACAAATTTCCCATGAAGATCCTTAATACAAATTTTGGAAATGAAAATGACAAAATTCCCAAAGAAAAATAATGAATTCTAACAGTTCTAATTATATCACTCTGTATGAGCTTTGAAATGATTCAAATTGAGTACATTAATAAACTATGTAAATTAATTCTCAAAACAAAAGAAAAAAAATACTAAATTTCAGGAATGTTAGTGTTTAACAGTTACAATAAAAAGCACACACAGACACATTTGAAGGTAAGTATAATACTTCTCTTAGATTCGATTTCTATTAATACTGTAAAACATCAAATTCTAGCAGAAATTTTAGGCAATAATCTAAAGACACAGCCACTAAACCTTGATTAAGAAATGACCAAGTATTTAATTTTTTTTAAATCATTAAAAATCATTTTAATTAAAATTATATTTTGACATATTTCATAAAAACATGAAACTCATTTTTAAAGAAAGTCTTAAATTTAATAAATTAGAAAGAAAAGATTACTGATTTTTTGTTTTTCTAATTAATTATTTCTTAGAACTTTCCTTCCCTATTTATTATGTAAACAATAAACAACTTCTAAATCACTTAAAATACTCCGTCCAAACACACAACTAATTCTTTTTATTCAAATGCTAATTGTTTTCTATATGAAAGGGATCTCATGTGAAAACAAAATGAAGATAAATGCATTTTTTTGCAAAACTAACAAAATTAGCTTTTATTCTTATGATTCTGAAACTTTCTTCCAAGAAATAATAAATACAATATAATCACCTAAATGTTGTCTGATGTGAATTACATCCAAGAGAAAAGTGTTTATTGCAAAATTCACATTTAATCACTTTTCACCTCACGTGATCTAATATGAACACTTAAATTGTTTGCTTGGCAAAAAGTCATTTCACAAAATTTGCATTTAAATGTTTTCTCTTCTGTGTGTGCTCTGATGTGGAGTTTTAAAACTTTTTACCCGTATGTGATCTATGATGTCTTGTTAAATGATGTTTCAGAGAAAAGCTTTTTTCACAAAACTCACATTTAAATGGCTTTTCACCAGTATGTGATCTCATGTGTCTTCTTAAACTGCTTGCTCGAGAAAAGCTTTTTTCACAAACCTCACATTTAAATGGCTTCTCATCGGTATGTGATCTAATGTGAGTTGTTAAACTGCCTGCTCGAGAAAAGCTTTTTTCACAAAACACACATTTAAATGGCTTTTCATTTGTATGTGATCTAATGTGCTTTGTTAAACTGCCTGTTTCAGAAAAGCTTTTTTCACAAAACTTACATTTAAAAGGCTTTTCACCTGTATGTGATCTAATGTGTTTTGTTAAACTGCTTCCATGACAGAAGCTTTTTTCACAAAATTCACATTTAATTGGCTTTTCACCTGTATGTAATCTAATGTGCGTTCTTAAATTGCAGGCAACAGAAAAGCTTTTTTCACAAAACTCACATTTAAATGGCTTTTCACCTGTATATGATCTAATGTGGCTTGTTAAATGAGCTGCTTGAGAAAAGCTTTTTTCACAAAACTCACA
>JAFIDM010132202.1:0-16244 GCA_023159025.1 Thereuonema tuberculata
AATTTGGAGTAAATTACAAATTGAATATGAATTGTTAGTAAATAATATTGTAAGCACGGACGGTCCATGTATTGGTTGTTTGGGTTGTATTATTAATTTTTAAATGTATCATAACGAATTCTGGAGGAAGAAGAAAGAGATTTCTTGTCCTCAATTTAACCTGAAGAAGTTTTCTACTGGAGAAAACGAAATATCGTGATTAAAGAAGGGATTTTAAGAAGATATTTTAGTTTTATAACAGAAATGATTTCTCCAATGCACCTAAAATCATGAAAATTTAAATATGAATTTGCGAAGCATGTGGGATTTGTATTTTTTTGTTTTTAATTTTCATAATATTAATTAAAATAAAATTTAATAACAGTCAATTTTTTGTTGATTTTTTTTTTTAGGTATTACTCGATATTTTCAACGTAAATAAACTTCACATAAACCTGAAATGATAAAAAATTTGTAAAATAATGATTTGTATTTAAAATATTTAAATACAAGTAGTTATTTTTTTAAAAAAAAAATTAATCTCACATAATTAAAAAAAATATTTATTTTAAAAATTAACCGTTGCACTAATAATCATTTTAAATATAATTCAATATTTTACAAATTTTTTATCATTTCAGGTGTTCTTTAAGTTTCTTCAAGTTGAAAATACCGAGTAATATCTCGCCAAGACCCAAAAAATTGACAGTTGTTAAGTTTTAATTTAATTAATTACAGAATATCTTAAAAATTAAAAACAAGAAAATAAAAATCCCAGATGCTTTACAAGTTCATATTTAAATTTTCAGAATTTTAGGAGCATTCGAAAAATAAATATATAAAAGAAATAAAAGGTTTGTAGTCGCCTGCATTTGCTTGAGTCAGGATCTTAAAATAGAGGTAAAATAAAGAGGTTCATAATATAGTGTTAATCAAACACATATGGTTGTTTTGTTTTTTTATCTTATGCTTTTTAGTGTAACTTTTAGTAATTTTACTTTAAATCTTTATAGAAGAAGCTTCACCTTAATCGTAACTCTGTAAAGAAAGGGGTCTCAGTTTACGCTGGTCTTAAATTACGCGCGGGCTTCAGAACCTTTGCATAAATCTTCACGGCATTATATTAGAGAAGTTACAAGATTCTCACACAAGCGGTTATTGTGGTCTGCAGATTTCTGGAATTCTAGAAGGAGTGTAACCAAACAGGAGATTAATAAAGTTAATTAAGCTAAAAAAAGAAAGAAAGAAAAAGAGAGACAGAAATTGAGATGGCTTAAGGGAGCATACCTTTCAGCGCTGGCTCGTTGGGGACGCACAAGCGAAAAGTCTAAGAAACACAGAGTTAGTGTATGTAGAGTTATCTATTAACCATCTTCGTGTCTTGGGGTGGAGGAGAGAAAGCTCTTACGTTCATTCTGTCCGTCCGTCTGTTTTTCTGTTAAAACCTCTACAGCCCAAAAAACTACAAGTCGGACAGATATGAGTCACACTTATTGGAACCCTTGACTTGTAGAGATGCTGAAAAAAAAATACAAGTTCCGATCCGCGGTCGTAAATGAAGCACAAGGGGTCGCTTCACTAGAGTACACTATTAAAAAAAAAATATTGTCTTATTTATTTCTATTTTATTCTAAATGTCATAAAATAGTAACATTTAGATAGTTTTTGTCTTGTATTCGTGTAAATGGCTTATTACCACTAGCTGTTATCTGCTTTTTCCTACCCTAGACGCCATTACTATAGTCTAGTTTCACTGACCTGAAGGGCGTAAGATTACAAACAGATATTATTGGTTAAGCTTTAATTGTTAACAGGAGGAAATCTTCATTCTGCAGCAGGAATTCTAATAAAGCTTCGTCTTCAGAGGAAACGTTGAATAATATAATCATGAAATGTTTTCTTTATAAATCGATTTTTCTTTGTAGTAAGTGATTTATTATTTAAACAGATTGAAAATTAATAAACTACAACTGAAACCATCGAAGAAAAGCAAAGAATGACAATGCTATTAATCCATTGTTCTTGGCCTTCTAATACATGTTTTATTGATATATAATTATTACAAGTATTTTAACGTACAAATTTTAATGCCCAATTTTAATATTAAAAAATAAGCTTTTTCTTTTTTTTTTAGAATTGCAAATAGAAAACCTTTCAACAACATCCAACCCATCCAATGTGAACTCATTTAACATTGCAGTCCAGGCATTATCGATCGTCCAGGTCCTGCCCGTAAAAGGCAAATATTTATTTACGATGCCAAACTATTATTATCTCAAAGCTGTTTTTATTGCAGCTCAGTAATTCATGTAATATCGCTAAATGTCTCTGTTTTACAAAAATATTTCGTAACTACATCATTCTGTTATAAAGACTTCATTTTAATTTAAGAATTCCGTTTGATTATTTTTAATTAATATTTTAACATTTTGTAAATAAACTTCTTCTCAATCCCTGAATTCTTTATTGAATTTCACAATTCTTACTCCTTGCTTTCCAAATTTATTTGCATGAATAGAATTTCCTAGGTAGCGATTTCTCAAGCAAATAAAGTGAGATGTAGTTAATTCCTCATTTTAGCTTAGTATAAACTTAGTAAGGAACTCCTGAAACAATTTGAAGCCTACTGTCTCTTAAATATTTAATCTTAAACCTTAAATCTTAAATTAAAGGTCAGCACATGAATTTCTTTTCCTTTATTTTTAATGTGTTTTTATGTTTTTAGTTTATAGTTATGGAGGTTCCACTGCTCTTCTTATTCAACTTCTAAGTCACCTCCGCTATGAGACCTACTTTGTTCATTCTGACTACTCTCAACTATGATCGCCAAATTAGCGTGAAACAGGCTTGTCTTGAGATATCACTAATGAACATTGATTTCAAATTTTAATGTGTTAAAAATTTCCTGAACAAAATAATACAAGTATTCTAATTGAAGAAGAGAAATAATATCACCTTTGAGGAAGGATATGTCCCACTCCGTGTGAAATTGATTCGATGTTTCGGCTCGGTTCCTTAAGCCTTCATCAGGAGAAGTTGAAGATTTACATGAATTTCTGCTCTGTTGTTTTATTTAATGCTTTGGAGCAGAAGATTTCTTGGCGTTCTTGTCCGAGACATAATAATCGTCTGCTCCAAAATGTTGATAAAACAGAAGGCAGAAGTTCCTGTAATTCTCAAGCGTCTCATGATGAAGGTTCGAGGAACTGGGCCGAAATATTGTATCAGTTTGATCTGGAATGGGAAAATGTCTCATCAAAGGTTATATTATTGGTATATTCAAATAACATGATCTACTCCTCTTTCACTTATACAGATATATCATTTACTCTTTTAAGTTGGGTAAATCCAATTCATTTTAATCATATGAAAGCGTAAAGAATATGACTTTTTATCATCTTCACGCTCTAATTTTTTGACAAGGACTCCTCCCCCACAAAAAAAAAAAAAAAAAAAAAAATACAGATACGCATACAACACAAAAATTTCTTATCAACAAATAATCATCTCAAGTTACAAGAAGAACCATCAGCGGTTCAAAAATAAGTAGGAACACATAAACATACACTTTTCGAGCCTCACACCTACGAAATTACATGAAAAATAGGTGAATAAAAAGCCCGGAATTCATGATATAAACACATAATAAGTGTTTTATGTTATGTTTATTATTTTAGATCTCAATATATACTTTTTTAATTCTTTTAAATTAACTTACACTAATGCTTGATTAAAAATTATTAAGCAGAAACAGAGTCTTTTACCGAAATTGTGATAAAGAAGGTAAATAATTATCGCAATAGTAAATTAACTTCATCTGGTCAGTGATAGTTAAACTAAAAGCAAAGCATTTCATGACGACGTTTCAGTGAAAATGTACACCTCTGCAGATTCAACGAAATCACTCCCAGTGGTTGCAAGGGTCGACGGGAAAAAAATAAGAACATCGTAAAGTTACAATACATCATTTTAATGATGATGGAAAGAAAACTACATTCCCACATAAAAGCACTGTTCAGTCAACAAATATTAAAAGGTGTAGCAAAACTTTGAATGGACGAGTTTTTCATTGATATTATTATTTATTTAAAGGAAGCCTTTTCCTTGAAATAATCGATTATTAAGTTATTTGCATTGCGAAATACCCCTACGAAGAATCGTTACAACACTTCCCCTCGATTTACAGAGGGAAGGCTTAGGAAGAAATGAGCAATTCTATCTTCAATGCAAAACGTCGCAAGAGAACGGTTGGTGTACCTTTATATTAAAGTTGTAACCATTAAAGAAATGAATATTTTAAATTAAAATAGTTTAAAATAAGCTTATCTTCATTTGCTTTACGTAAAATACACACATTAGCGCACTTAGAACGAATGATCCGGAATACGACGAATGGATGTATGTGATAGGTAGCTGTGTCACTGATTGCGCCGTGATTTACCGCCTAGAACTGCCACCAGGGATGTTAGTACGGCTACGACTGGGATCACGTGACCGCTGTGTGTTTTGTAATCAGTGTGGTTGTGGATTGCATGAGTCCTAAGCATACCTCGACGACGCATTTGATTCAACTGAACAGAGTTTAGGAGAGATTGTATCGTTGGACTGCGGGCGGCAGACTGGTCGTTCCGACTGTACGTGCGACGGTATTGGAACATCAGTAGAGACGTGAGAGGATCATGTCATTCTACGACAGGCGACAACTGATCCAAGAATGACACTATCTATCATCGAGAGACACTCTTGTAGCGGCATAACTGGAAACCCCTGTGTCTATTAGCATGATTGCAAGGCGACTTGCTGACCAAGATTTGCATTCCCGGCACCACTTACTCTATCTGCCATTGACACTTCATTATCGATGGCTTCGTTTGCAGTGGTGTAGTGATCGGTGGCATGGACGACTATCGACTAGCAGCGAATCGTGTGACGATTTTATCGTACTCAACCGTATTCGACTATGGTGAAGCCTTTGCCAGCGCTTAAATCCGTACTTCATTGTTGAGCTACCGTATATACCCTGAGGTCCATGTGTGGGGAACCATTTCCTTCAATTCTCGGTCTCCGCTGATAGTGATAAGGAGATTTACAGCCTCACGTACTTCCCTTCATCCATTCTCTAGCCCGTCCACATAGAGCACGGGTTTCTTTGAATTGCCTCCGTGCTATCGACATCCAGCCATCGCCCGCCAGGTCTTGAGACTTATTGTCTATTAAACATGTGTGGAACCAACTGTGACGGCAGCATTCGGCAGCATTCTTGTTCAAAAACAAGAACAAGGCAAAGATCACTCTGCATTAATAAAGTTACGTAATGACACAAATTTACGCCAACGAAAAAGTAGGAAAAAGGAAATAAAACAAGCGAAGAGAAAAAAAATCCGTAACAAGTTATGTAGGA
Organism: Thereuonema tuberculata; assembly: GCA_023159025.1. Lineage (NCBI taxonomy): Eukaryota > Metazoa > Arthropoda > Chilopoda > Scutigeromorpha > Scutigeridae > Thereuonema > Thereuonema tuberculata. Next base: position 5,381 of record JAFIDM010132202.1, read on the forward strand.
AGAAATTAAAGTGTTTTCCTTATCTTTAAGTTCTTCAAACTTCATCTTGTTGTTATTAGCGACCCACTTGGGAGCTATTGTGATAGCGACCAAAATCGGTAGCTAATGTGTTTGTCCTGTCCGTCCGTGACTGCCCACCCCTAACAACTCCCGAACGAAAGGTCGGATCGACAGACATACTTCACCATCGTGTTCAGAGACCGTAGGAATGGGATATTTTCAGGGGTCGAGATATTTGACATTGTTTTCATTGAATTTCCGCTATTAGCTAAAATGTTAGAAATAAAATTATATTTCAGTTGTCAGCTATAGCTTGATGTGGAAGTTCTGGGACTCAAATATGAAAGGTTGTCGGTTCAAATCTGTATGTCTATTGTATGTTGTTGTTGTTTTTTTTCTCTCAATGCCCGCGTAGATCTTTTTTTCTTATTTTCTATCGTTAATTCTATTGTTTTCCTTACATTAAAGTACAGTACTACTTTTTTATTGTTATTTTTAATTTTTTTTATTATTATGGATCTCCCTTAAATTTATGCTTTAGCTCAAAATTATATTAACTTTTTTTTTTTGTTGCTGATGCTTGATCAATCTATATTTTCTTTCCTCTTATTACGTTTTATTTTCTCTTAGTATATTTTTTAATGTACAATAATTGATAAGGATTAATTAACCCTTTACGGCTGAAGACCTCATCTTGAGTGGTATCGTCCGATTGTTACAATTATGAAATTGGATGTAAGTGGGTTCTTTGACTATAATTCTGTTTTTGGTAAGTTAATTGAATGTGTCCCCAGTGGAAATTAGCCTTCGGGCAATAGTTTTTCCACCACGAATAAAAAGACCATAAAAAGTAATGAAGAAAAAACATCTCACAAGACGGAATGGCAGTAATGGAGAGAATGAAATTATCTTAAAACACGTTTTGGCACAAAAAAGAAACGAAACGAGCAGGAACAATCAACATCTTCTCGGCTTGCAAAGATCAATAAACAAAAGTTGTCATGGCAACGAGAGGCTGCAGAAATAAGAATGACGCTATCATTGAACACGAATCTATCCAAAGAGATTATTAGGAAAAAGAAAGGAATGGATACTTAATTATTGGAAGAAAAACAAAGAGCTTGAAGCAGAGAGGCTTATTTATAAGAACAACTGAAAAACTATTAACTAAAAAAGGAAATTTAAAGAATTGCAGAACTGATGTTTTAAACGATAATAAAAAAATCTTGATAAGCTGTTTCCTTTAACTGTACATAAAATAAATAATGTAATTTAAAAAAAAATAAACTAATAAAAATAACGAATGATGCAATTCGCTTGTAACTAAATAAATATAAGAATATTTTTTTAAATTTTTTCATATATTTATTTCTAAGGGTACGAATGTTTTTCGATTCCACTTTTTTTCCTTTGTTTGTCTCTTCGTCTGTTTGTTATCAAGCTAAAACAGCTGGACGGAGTTTCATAAGATTTGTTACGAAGCTTATTTGTAGTCTTACTTAAATAATAGGTTCATTTATTTTGGTCTTAACCCATCACCTATCAAAATGACCCCGAAATCCCGTGTTAAAATGTTTGATCTGACTTCTTTAAAATTTGATCAGATGATGTTATTTAGGATCCAACTTAAATTACGAACTCCAATATGAATGATGTTACTTAAGGTCTCCCCGAATCCTCAAAAGGAATCGTCCATTGCGTTTCATGCACAGTCTCAACCCTATGAGAGTATACATACTTTAACAATAAATTGTGTAATTTTTTTTTATAGTTAATTTTTTTTAACTATAGCATTTACGTATTCTGTATTCTGTTCTTGAAAAAAAGTTCAAATAAGATATAGTTGCCGTGCCAACATATATTTCGAACATACATTTCAAACATACGCAAATTGAGATCCAAAAATAACCAGGTTAATCTTATCAATAAACTATTGTACAGTGATCCCTCGCTATTTCGCGCCTCAAGTCTCGCGGCTTCAGTGCATCGCGGGTTTTTCAAAAATATTCATCTAAAAATAAAAATTCAAAAATACCGCCATTTCGGCGTCCGTATTGCGGAAAGCAGCGCTGTTTCATCGTGATACGCGAGAGAAACGGCTTCCTAGGTTGCCAGACAGAGAGAGAGAGCAACTCTCTCTGAGGCTTGTACATACCCACAGAAAGTCAGACAAAATATACAATTAGAATAAAAATTTTTAACGTGCCTGAATAATGTTTACACAAATAAAATTTTATTTGTGCGTAGGCTTTGATTTTATTTGTGTAAACATTATTCACGCACGTTAAAAATTTTTATTCTAATGTAAAGCCTTATTATTTCCAGTCTTGCCCAACTTTCAACCAACAATAACCTATAACGTTCAGCCAATAGAAATGATCGAATTCAAGCATTCACATCCCTCCTGCAAGTTGAAGTCAACCCTACCTCCGTTTCTGCATTTTGAACTTTTCCATTGATATATAAGACTGGCTTTGTGTGTATTATTTCTCTTTGCCCGTTGATGTCATTTCACTTATAATGACGAAATCGATAGCAGTAATGTATTGTATAAATATTTTGTAATTTTATTTGTGCGTAGGCTTTGATTTTATTTGTGTAAAAATATACAATTATATTTATACTTTATATACAGTATATACGTACTGTATACTGTATGTAAAGTATAAATATACATATTTTAAACATTTGGTACCCACAAACACATACAAAAATTCCTAGGGGGGGGGCCAATCCTACTTCGCGGTTTTTCAACTATCGCGGGGGGCTCTGGTCCCCATTAACCGCGATAAACGAGGGATTATTGTATATGCTTAATGTTTATTTGTAGTACTAACCATGCTTTAAGGAAACTGGTACAGTATTAGTTTGGGGTCATTGGTTGGTTCCATTAACAATCAACGATCAATAGGGATTCGGTAATATTTATTTACTTGAAATATAAAACTAAAACGCACAAGACTAAAAGTTCACTGATCTGTTTTTGGAAATTGTGATACCGGAAATCTAAGATAGCCTATTTCAGGTTTCCTGACCATCGTTAGTTAGATCCGCCCAGTATCCTATATCTCAGTGAACTCAGAAAACATATAAAGAAAACAAAAGTAAATACCACAACGGCCCTCCAATATGACGATGGTTAGAGAATAAAAGTAGCTTTTAACATTAAAGGAATAAGAAACTATTACATAAAAAGAACAAAGTTTAATTTATAGTTTTCAAATTTTGCTTCAACTCTAAAATTGCCTATTCTACAAATTGAAATGCAAGAAGTTCTTAAAAGAATATGAAGCCTACATCCCTTAAATTGCTCTTTACTTTTTTGGTTCCCCTTTGTATTTTTCATTTTATTTTTCTTGAAAAAAAATCCTATTGTTTCTAATGCTGTTCTAAGGGAAATGTTGTCATCTTCACTGCTTATTTCTCGACAAGGACGCATACGGGAAAAATTCCAAGTATTAAAGTTAAATCATCTCTTGTCCTTAAATGTGTATGCCAAGTTTTAAGAAGATTCATCCAGAGGTTCACAAGTTATTAGGAAAACATTCACTCCCCAAAGACTGACTAATTTGATGGGTCTACTTGATTAAAGTAAGTTCAAAGTTCCTTGAATTTCCGCAATCCAGAATGGAATTCAATGACTTTTCCAGAGATTCCAGAAAGCTAAGGAAACAGCGGACAACGACTACATTACCTCTTTGGTAATTAAACTCAAAACTGCAGGAGAGAAACAATTTCCCTTAAACTCCATCAAATTCTTCTCTTCTTGGCGCCATTCTTTTTTTTATTGAAGAAAAATGGTCGCACGTGCTTCTGATATAATCAGGTTATCGACCAAGATTCCTATTTGGAAATTGAAGGAAATTGAGAGAATCCAAGGAAAAAAAGAACAGCAATTGGGAGAAAACCACGAGATTGGATAATGTCAATGTTAGCAAAGCGCCCTCTGCTGTCATACATTTGCTAAAAAAAAAGACATTGTTTAAAGATATAGTACTGTATAATTCATTATACGTATTGCACTTCGTATTGTATTTCTATAGAAAACACCTTGTTAGATGAACTTTTTATTTCGTCGGAATAGAAAAACGAAATATAGACTTGCTCTTAGCGCAGGGGCATATATAGAATTTAATTTGAGGAGGGGAGAGACTGGTTAAGTTAGGGAGTCCTGCAACAGGAAAAATAGAAAGCCGTGAAAACTTGGAGGGAGAGGATAAAGGTCTCCTTCTAATATCATCCAACCAAAAAAATTGATAGTTTCTACTCAAACATCCCAGACTTCGAAGAAAGGGCCAGGACCTCTTGTCTCATCTCCAAATATACATGCCATTTGTTGGACTGAAGTTCTGTAATGTCTAATTGGGATACATTCGAATTAAAATAGACACATTGGTAATAACATTTTAAATCATCATCATATTTTATTAGAAATATATAGGGTTTTTTTAAGAAATTATACAAACGACATATGTAATGATTAAAATAAATTTATCATAAACTACATAAGTATGTTATTATTATTATGAAAACGTTTCAAACCATGGGTTTCCCCAGCTAACATCATATGGCGGGTCCGAAGCACATATTGCCACGTGTAAAGACGTGTGCAAGAATGTTTAGGGATGTGTGGTTGTGTCCAGAAATTTCTTAACTATGCGTGTTGTAGTTGAGTACCACAGCCTTCTGCAGTTGTAAATAAGTGTTTTTGTGAAGTGTTTTTGTGTTTTTATTATTATTATTGTTTTATATTCATATACATTTACAGAACGCAAGTTTTAACATTTTTGAATTTCAATGTAAATCTAAAGACAAAAAAAAGACGTATCTCATGACTGACACTTCATACCGCCTAGTTTCCGAGAAAGTAACCCAAAAGTATTTAAAGTTTACCGAAAGCTCTTAAAAGATGTTTTAGTGACCGAACGGTTAATGGTGTTGTAATGAAACGTATTCTGTTTATGGTGATAAGTTTGATTCCACTGAAAGTTTAACTTTTCTTTTTTCTTTTTCTTTCTTTTTTTTATACATGTTTTTGTACACATTTATAAAGTACGATTGATTTAATAAACTAGTTTAATTCAAGATATCTTTTAACAATTTTAGAGGAATGATATGAATTTGATGTGATATCTTTGAATCTGAAAGGAGTTTTTTTTTTAATTATTTTTAAAATCGATTCCAACTACAATGGAAAATAAAGAAAAACTAGGAAAAAAAGAAAGAAAAATAAAAAAAAGAAAGGTTAAACTTTCAGTGGATTCAAACCTATCAGAAACATAAACAGAATACGTTTTATTACAACGCCATTAACAGTTCGGCCACTAAAACATCTTTGAATCAAAAAACTTAAAATAGTTTTTTAGTTACTTTCTCGGAAATTAGGAGCTACGAAGCTTCAGCCATGAGATGCTTCTGCTTGATCTTTTTATCTCATATTTATTTTAATAATTATATTATTTTCTTTTCTTAAAAACCCGTAATTACGTTGATATGAATTTCTTATTTTACAATACAATAATATGATGCTGAATCCTATCCTTGTTATGTTTTACAGGAACGTGAGGGTCATCAGTTAGCCTGTGTGTGTTTCCCAACTAATAACTTTTGAACTGTTGGATGGATCCTCTTGAAACTTAGTATGCATATTTCAGGACTAAGTACAATCTAACTTTTACATTTGAAATCTTTCCCAAATGGGTCGGTGTCAAGAAATTAGCGCGGAAAGCTGACAAAAATTCCCATAGAAAAGCATTGGAATCTATTATCGTCGCGGCGAAAGTTGGACCCGCAAACACATTATCATTGACTAATTTCTCCAGTATCAATGCCGTAATCTCATCAGAAAATATCCATCTCAATTATCAAAAATAGGAAATATCAAAAATCTCACATATATCTTCTTGAAATCGACGAGCAACGTTAAGAATAATATCCCTACTTGTTTTTTGAGACCTTTACCTCGTCGAAATATTGAATGTGAATCAACGACCGCCATTTTCTCTTACATTTGAATGTGACCGACAGGCCAGGAAAGAAAAATCTACCATCTGCGTTGCATTCTGGGAGGTTCATCTTTGGCCGTACTGATAATAAACAACTTATTTCTTTATTCCTATTATATTAATACTCTTTGTCTTAAACAATGAATATTAAATCTTAGCTAATCCATTCTAATTTAATACAATTAAAATTAACTCGATTTATACAATGCAAGTAAATAATCCAGATTTAATTCAGAATAGTCACAAGAAAAGAGCACTAAAATTCACTGAAGCTGAAACAATCAGGTTATTTCATGCAAATAACCTATTTCTGTTTATATATACAGTTTCAGTGGTAAAAACAACTTTTTATTTTTCAGAAAATAGGTTTCCAAAAAGTAGTCCCGTTGATCCTGTGGTTGAAAGACTGTGGACTCGAGTTGTACGGTTCAGTCCTCGGAAAAGAGGAATAGTGAGTTTATTTTCCTAAGTTATTTCTTCTAAAGAGGGCCCTAGGGTTTATCCAGCCCTCTATAAAATGGAATCGGGTTTCCTTCTTGGGCCAGTATTGGACTGGCCATCCTATGGTCGGCGCCTAAGAGCCACGCAGCTCTTAATGGGAGTAACTCCCTACTGTGTTTCAGATAAATAAATTATAATAAAATACATTTTATAAATATAAATAATTATTAAAAAGTAAAGTAATACAAGGAAAAATATTTTATCTAAAGCGATAATCTTGTCTGTTGATAAGATTGAACGATTTTAGAAAGGGGATTATTTTTTGGAGGGTGGGATGAAGGAGGGGGATCAGATGCTTTATGATCGTCCCCATTTTTTTTCTTATTATTATTAATATTATTGTTATTTTAATTATTTTTTTGCGCTCGCGGAGGGAAAAGTTATTACGATTCCGAAACCGAGAGAGGAAGCCCCTTGAGTCATATCTCTTTGGACTCTCCATGGCTTAGAAATTAAGGGAAAAATTCCACTTCCCATGCACTACACTTCCTGTTTTAGATGACCATTGATTGGGTCAGGAAAAATAGTGAGAATTGGACAAAATTGGGGTCGAGGATTTCATATTGGATTCAGTACAGATACAGTGAATCGACTACGCTTAAAACGAAGGTGATATTCTCGAGCCAATATGGCCATTTCCGGTTCAAGGTAGCCAATGCGATTTTTCCGTAGTGGTGTAAAATAGGATCTATATACACCAAATGAACCCACCGATTCTAACACTCTTCTGCAATGCTCTGCTGTGATGGAAACTGCCCTTGGCTTTCGAATTACAACTGTTTCATTGAATAAGTTTTTTTTTTTTTTTTTTTTTGCACTAATCAAAAAACTAACAATGTAAGCATTTGAATTGTAAGCATTGTAAATCGATACGAGGGCGCTTGATATTGTGTTCATTTCTAAACTGTGAATTTATTTTTTTCTAATTTACATAATGAGTAATGAATATTCTAAGAATTATTTGTCTATAAACGATCTCTTAGAGGTAATAATGGATATATTTCTCGCTTTGTTTCCCATTCGAACTAAAGATTTTGGAAGACATCGAATTTTGTAGGTTTTACATAAAACGTCGGAACCAGAAATAAATGTCTCCCTATTAATTGTTTTCTGCGGAACTCTTTTTTTTGTGGCGGGAATTCGTTCCTTTTCCCATTACTTTTCAAGCTAATGACAGCTGCTCGACCTTTCCCGTGATTTCAATTCGCTTTGTGCCAGCCGAAATGTCTCCTAATTTCTCGTTTTGGGCGAGATTTCTTGTGCCGGAAATGGAACGGCAGAGATTCTCTCGTGACTGTTTTTGCTGTTTCCGCTAAATAAATGTCAATTTCCGCGGACATTTTAGCGATTCCACTTCACCTAATGGGTACTCAAGTGGTTGCTTCAAGTTTTCCTTTTATGTAACGGTTTCTGGTTTGAAAGGAAAGCAAGGGCGAGGGTTAACATAAGGGGGTAAATGTAAAATACAGTCCACATATGCAAAGTAACTTTTTTATCTTTTTTTCTCCTGCTATAATGAAATGGAGACATTGAATTATATCGAAAAGTTTTAGAATTGAGCTAAATTTTTCTTATCTTACTTCAGGATGTTTCCTTAAATATGTATGTGTACAGGGATTGAAGGTAACGCGTTTATTAGTAAAGTTATTAGTAACGCGTTGCTAGTAACACTTACTTTTGTGAGTAACGTTCGGTAACATTTACTTTTGTAAGAGGATATTTGTAACTGGGTTACTTTTATCAGAAATGGAATAACGAAAACGCGTTACTTTTTTGTGATAGCTATATACGGTATCTCTGCTGGCAGGGAATAGTGCATTATGTTCAAAAACATTGTTTTGGGAAAATGAATTTTAAACTTGCAGCAGACCCCTTGTTACGAAGTTAACTCAAGTTTCACAGTTGAATGATCTTGCATACAAACCGAGTAGGACTTAACGCACTGTACACAGAGGTAGCCCGGGATATTTTGTGTGGGACAGTAGCATTATCTCATTTTGCCCACTTTTGGACATAACGCACTATTCCCTGCGGACACAGATATATATATAAGAAAAGTTGATTTTTTTTTTCTCGCCCTATCTCCTCCGAAACCATAAGACACAGAAATACAAATAAGGTGGCGAATGTTAAGTGTAGCATTGAGGATGCTCACATTTTCATTTTTATCAATGAGGGTTAACCGGAAATCACATGACTTATGATCAAACCTGATGTCTCCGAGACGCACTCCGGGTTGTGAGAAATTTATATTAAAAAAAAAAAAAAAAAAAAATATTTTGCGAGTATTATTATTTAAAAAATATATTTTTGTAAAAGGCTGTTGTTACTTCAGTAGACTGTTACAGGTTATTATAGAAGATTTCCAACATTGTTATTTTTTTCTTTCTCTAAAGCGTCGCTTGTTGCATCGGTGAGGGCGTTCAGATCGCTTTGATCCTCAAGAAACTGAATATCTATTATCGTCGCGGCGAGAGTTGGACCCGCAAACACATTATCATTGACTAATTTCTCCAGTATCAATGCCGTAAGCTCCGCAGAAAATATCAATCTCAATTATCAAAAATAGGAAATATCAAAAATCTCACATACATCTTCTTGAAATCGACGAGCAACGTTAAGAATAATTTCCCTACTTGATTTTTGAGACCTTTTCCTCGTCGAAATGTTGAATGTGAATCAACGACCGCCATTTTCTCTTACATTTGAATGTGACCGACAGGCCAGGAAAGGAAAATCTATCATCTGCGTTGCATTCTGGGAACCGTACTCATAATAGTTATTTATTTTTCTGTTTGCCTGAATAACAGATTAGTGACTAACTGTAACGCTTTTCTTAAGAACGAATAACTGTAATTCAATTACTTTTAAAAGTAACTTCCCCATTCCTGTATGAATTTCGTTTATATCAAGGATTTTAAACTTCCAAAACGTGGATATAAACTTAAATTGAAACGAGGTTTTTCTCTGTAATTATTGGTTAATTATTTCTTGAATAGACAGGCACACTTTTTATTGTGAATGTCCAGACATTTATTTTAGTCTTAATATCTATTTCTAACTAATTATCCAATTTTATCTTCAATTTTAAATATTATAATTATATTATTATATGTAATTTATATCTATCAATATTAATAAATTAGATGTTCCAATAATCGTGAACTCTAATGCCCAAGTGCACCAAACTTCAGTTAACTTTAATGACTGCAGTTTGGACGGAGCCAAAATTAGTGGGGGGAGGGGGTTGCTGCTCTAGAAAAATTTTTGCCTTTATTTTAAAATTGTATGAAAGGAAACAAACATGTATAAAAAGAAATTTATCAAGTTTCTGAATAAATTTTCTTTTTATACATGTTTCCTTCATTATGTTATGCCCGACATTATAAATGTTTGGTGCACTCGGGCATAAAACTTCTAGATCTGATATACACTATATGGCCAAAGTATCCGGACACCCTTCTGACGAAGTGGATCGGGCAGGTTAGGAGGTTTGATGCGTCATCGGACGCTGTAAAAGCGTTGGTGGGGGCTTGGGCGGTCATACTTCTGTGTTCCCGATGAAATAAGTCAGGCGAGCTCAGTGACTTCGAACGTGGCGTCATAATCGGATGCCACCGTTGTAGGAAATCGGTTCGTGAAATTGCGGACTTACTGAACGAGCCAAAATCAACTGTGAGTGACGTAATTGTAAAATAGAGACGTCGAGGCAGCTGCACGAAGAACGACAGCTGCACGAAGTGGTAGATCGGAAAAACTGACTGACCGTAGCAGTCGAACCCTAAAGAGAGTAAGAAAGCAAAATTGCAAGTCTCCGTTGGTAGTGATGACGATGGTAATGCATCGGGATTTGTCGCTAGCAGCAGGACTATTCGCCGAGAGCTAAACTACTTGGGTTTCCACGGCCGTGCGGCCGCTCACAAGCCAAACATCTCCGCCGTTGATGCGAAGCATCGGTTGAAACAGTGCAGAGATCACCGCCATTGGACTGTGGAGGAGTGGAAAAACGTTCTGTGGAGTGATGAATCTCGCTTCATGATCAGGCAGTCCGATTGACGCATGTGGGTTTGGCGAATGCCCGCGTACGCTTCTTTTCCGACTGCATTGTGCCAACTGTTAAGTTCGGTGGCGGCAGCATAATGGTGTGGGGGTATTTTTCGTGGTTCGGCCTGACGGGGAACATGAACTCTGCGACATGAATTCTGCAACATGAACTCTGCGACATGAACTCTGCGACATGAACTCGGCGACATGAACTCGGCGACATGAACTCTGCGACATGAACTCTGCGACATGAACTCTGCGACATGAACTCTGCGACATGAACTCTGCGACATGAACTCTGCAACATGAACTCT
>JAFIDM010132203.1:0-14350 GCA_023159025.1 Thereuonema tuberculata
GTTTGATTTATTTTCAGAAATATTGATCATTTGTTTGAATACTTCATTGAGAGACTGACGCTTCTGTAAAATGATGCCACTAAGACAAGATATGTCCATCGAACATTGGCAGAAATTTGCTGAAAATGTTAACAAGATGAGAAAAGCTTCTATTTTCACCGATGTCACTTTGACATGCAAGGGAAAGCGTTTCGAAGCACATCGAAGTTACCTGTCTGGATTTTCAGTCTATTTTTACAGCATGTTCAGCTGTGGCTTAAAGGAATCAGTAGAATCAGTTGTAGATTTCCCTACTTTAGAGCCACATGTTTTAGAAACTATTCTGGAAATAATGTACACTGGGAAAATGATTGAAATCAATTATAACATCATAACAGGCCTTCTGCTAGCCACACATTTAATGCAGCTCACTGATATTTACATCCACTATCGCAGTATCTGCATTTCAAAACTAAACGAACAACATATTTTTTCCGTATGGGATGTTGCAGATGAACTGCATGATGAAGAGATTCTAAAAGCAGTCCATGATAAATTGCATTGGTTTAACTGGAAATATGAGCTGGAATCGGTGAGTAAAAATAAAATGAACAACCTTTTCCTGTATCATATCAATAAAGAAATCCCTAGTCATGATTTACTCTTAGATATTCTCATTTTATGGGCTTCCGGAATTGAAAAATATCACCTGCAGAGTTTCAAGGACCTAATCTGTTTAATTGACCCACAAAAAATTACTAATGGAAAGATTGCAGAGATTCTAAAAACCTCTTCTTCCCATCAGTCTTCTTCCCCTCTGTCATTATTGAGAAGCATTGTTTGTATTAAATTTCCGACGTTCCAGTTAATGTATAATTTGCAATGTCTTAACGCAAACATTGCAAGTTTCTCTATTGCGCTCCTCGGTCAGGACAGTGAGAACAATTGGCGTATCCAGTACTACGAATTGGGACTTTCGAAGACTCAGATTCTCTTAAACGAGAGAGTCATTGATGATGCGTTGGTTGCTTTCCATGACAATCATCTGTACGCTTTCACTAAAGAGCGAAAGTTGGGGAAGACAGCTACATATGTACATGTACTAAACAGCGAAGGACAGGTTCTTTGGAATCTGAAACTTCAAGAAGTTCCCGATACTTCCAAGTTAACAGTGTGTGAAGCCAATGGTAAATTAATGGCTGCTAGTTACGATAAAAGCCACGAACATAACTGCATTTTTCAGTCAACTCTTCAACGTACTAAAATATATACTGTTGTAAATGAAGTAGAGAAGACGCAATTGGTTAGGGAAGGTACAGAAATATTTAAAGTGACTCAGGTCTCTCAAAATAACGATGGTGGTTTTGTTATTATCTGGAAATTTTCCTTTCCTGACGACAACTGGGTGAAGCTAATGACCATCTCCGGCAACAATCCTTCTTCCAATTGGATAGCGTACTTGAAACATCCCAATTTAATGGTACGTTTCTTTCCTGGCCCAAGCTTGTACATCGATGTTGTTAAGAAAAAACATGAATTCCTTGAAGAAATGAACAATCTTTCTGATGTTGTGTCAGCTGATGTAAGTGGAAATATCATTTGTTGCCTGACTAAAGAAGGATTGTTACATGTCCAGGATATCAATGAACCCAATAGCAATTGGAAAAGTACAAATACACAGCCTGAGCTCTTAAAAGCATACAATCAGATAGTTATCCTTAAAAGTTAGTTTGGAAAGAGCAGGAAACTTATTTTGAATATTGAATACATCGAGAGATATATTGCCAGATATATAATTTATCTCCTTCAGTATCTATTTTATTCTTTTAAGCAGCATTTCAGATCTTTATATCAGTTATTAATGTCTGTTATTACAATTAATGTAATTTGACTGAAGAATTTGAAAATTTGTGTTTATATGGGGTAGCTATAGAAAATTTGTTTTTTTTAATAACTTCATTAGAAAAATATTCGATTTTATAGATGATGGATTTCAAGATTATCTAGTAAATGGTTCCTACATTTGTTTATTAAATATTAATTTTCTGTCTGTAGTGTTAAATACAATGTAAATAAAGAGGAAAAATACTAAATTTATAATGAGAATAGCATTTATTGTATCCATGAGCATTAACATAATTCATAACTAAAAGTTTCAGTAAAGTTCACTTGTTTTTAAATTTAAGTTTTTATTTTCTTATTTAAGAATTTTTTAATTTAGGCGAAATTTTTTAATAGGTAGAAAAAGAAATATTTCCAGTGGAAATTAAAAAAATAAGAATTTCAGCATTGTTAATCTAATTAGACGGAAATTGTCTTAAGTGTAGAATTTAAAGTTTCTTTCGTCCTCATCTTTGATAGTGTTTTTTTGTGATATTTCTAAATAAGATATCAAAGAATATCACAGTTGTGCTGTTACTGACAGAATTATAACAGATTTTCATCTCGAGACCCGTGGGTAGAATGTTGACAAAAAAGGAACCTACAACACATTTTTATTATTAGAACTTATCAATAAAGAAAATTGTCCTTTTTATAAATAGACGTCTAATGAAAGCCTTAAAATTACGAAGCATTTAATTACAGTCACATTTAATAAATATCTTTTCAAAATAGAACAAAAATATATAGTTTTATATTTTAATTCGGTGAGGTTTTTTTATTTTTTTAAGTCACTTAAGTGAAACTAAAATTTAAAAAAAATGAATTTAAAAATGATTAAACCCCTTAACTGGGAATAAAATCTTAAGATGTAACATTAAGTTTCTTTTCATGTACGTGGACTTCCAGGGGCTGTTTTGAGAAATTCTGACTCAATCATCTGTCATAGGCCCTGGTCGCCTTGGTTGTTTCGTTTTGCAAAAGTAACATTTGGTTTCAAATTTTTGATACAACCAGAAACGATATTCGTTTTTCTCGGTGCCACGATTCCAAATCTCGTTCGAAAATGTCGCTGCACCATCAACTGATTTCGTCTTTGCGGAGGCGTCGCCATCTTGGCAAACACTGCTCTATGCCGGCCAAAACCAGTACTATAGTCTCTACTCACTAAAATTGAATATAAAATTGTTTCTATTTTTGATTATACTCTGCACCATTCTCATACGAAATTTTTATAAAATAGTACCTATTACACAAAAAAAACCTGTATGATTATACCGGTGATCCAAAATGATTATACCGGTGATCCAAAAGTAAAGTGCAATAATTTGTTGAATATTGATAGTAGAAAGATGCGGTTTTACAGAAATGCTCGAAATGACGCAGGATTTTCTGTCAACAACGATACTTTATTGCCTGATTAGTTACATTTCCGACCACCAGATGGCGAACAGGTTGCTGCGTCATTCGTGTGGTGGGATTGGACAGTTCACACGGAATGCGGGCTTACAATTGTTCAATTTGGCGCTCCTCAGTCAGGAGCAAAGCCGTCAGATGAGGCACGACACTGTTCATCGCATTCAACAGCATATCTGTTGTTATTGCAGACACATGATGCATCCTTCAATGTGTCCAGTGATGTTGACCGATAACGGTATACCTTTGACTTTCAAGTACCCCCACAACCAAAAGTCGCAAGGTCCGGAAGATCTTAGTGGCCACTCATGCGGAAAGGACCAACTGAGTACACTATACTCCCCGAATGTTGAGCGTAGCAGTCGCTTGATAGGAATAGCAATGTGCGGTGGTGCTCAATCTTGCATGAATGTGGCTGAATGGAGTGCTTGCCGCTCTTACAAATGTGGAAAAATACTGCTCCGTAACTGCGCTGCATATCGCATCACCCGCTTTGAATCGCTTTGAAGTTAAGATATCCTCAATTCCTCGAATAATAATGAATTCAGCGGTGAAACCACACCAGAGTGTAATTTTTGACTAATGAAGATGCCTGTTCTTCGTAAAACGTCGAACTCCCCACTTTGGAAAACTGCCGATAGTTCATCCACTGTGTGTTCGACATCCAGCACAACGGCACAGAATGTTCGGGTTCTTCTGCTTGCTGGACGTGCTTCCAAAGAATATGTAACTTCAAATTTGGTTATCATTTTCCTCAGTGCTGCACAAGTCATGGTTTCTTTGTCATTTCGCATACCTCGAATGGTCCGATATGCTCTCAATGCTGCACTGGCACATTCTGTGTTCTGATAATAAAGTTTCTCTAGGAGGGTTTTATCACTCAATGACAACATTCCGATGCTACAGTAACCACGACACGCAAACAACACCGCTGTCATCTTCACATTGCATGTTGTCAGCCACAGGTGGATATTTCTATAACGGTAAGCAGCTGCTCTATGACCCCACAGCTTCATCTAGTGGTCGGAAATGTAACTAATCAGGCAATAAAGTTTCGTTGTTTTGACATAAAATCCCGCGTCATTCCAAGCATTGCTCTGATAACGCCATTTTTTTACTATCAATATTCCACAAATTATTGCATTTCCAAATTTTTAGTTACTTTTAGATCACCCGGTACATTAGTTTGTAATAACAATATGTTTGAAGTCAAACTGCAAATAACATTTAAAAGGTTTCATGAAGAGATTACTTCAACTTATCAAAACATGCATTAAATTATATTCTATTAATAGTTTAAAACTTAGTTTCATGTCCTGCATCTTTACATGTAACTTTTTTTCAGTTGACCTTAAAAAAAAGACAGCTAATAGAACAACTAATCAAAAATAAAATAGTAAAAGGAAATTTAATCATACCTACACTAGTGGCCAAAATTGTGGAAACCTTTTAGAAAATTTGTGTTTTGGAGGTTTCATGGCTCTGAAGATCAACTGCTTTTAAAATAATATTAAAATATTATAATCATTAGAAACATAATTTAATGCAGAATGTAATGAACTAAACTGTATTGAATTATCATTATTCTGTCAAACGTTATTGCCAAAAAAAAAACAAAAAAAAAAAGGAAAACGAAGTGTAAAAAAAAATGGATTTTTCTTAGTCAAAACCGACCAATGAGAATGATTGTGCTGAAAGCCAATCAAGTGCTGTTATGATATATCAAGGAACCAATAAGGTGTTATTATGAATTGCCTCTCATTTCAGTTAGTGTAAGGAGTCCTATTCAGTTGTCTGAGTGTAATCATGTTGGTCGTACGTTTTTGTTGTTGTTTTATTTTTATTTTTTTGGTTCGAAATTTAAGAGTTCTATAAGATGACAAATAGATTAAAAAGACTTGACTGGTCACCTAGAAAAGAACTAAAATATTAACTTTCGCGAAGAAGGATGAGGAAATCATTAAAAAAGTTGGTGGAAATATAACCAAAGGTGCGATTTCGAAGCAAACGATATCAAGAGACTCAATCCATTCACAACGCACCTGGTAAAGGCAGGAAAAGCTATACAGCAGCTGTTGATGACAGAAGAGTCACTTCTATCTCTCATACAAAGAATGATGAGATTAGAATGGGCTAAAAACATGTGAATTGGTCAAATGAGCAATGGGATAGTCATTTGAAGCCATGAGACCAAATGGCCATGAGAAAATCGCCATGAGCGATGAAATAAAATATGTAAGGAGGAGAATTGGAGAGGATTTGTTACCTGAGTGCACTACACCTACTTTGAAGCGTGCCATTAGTGTCATGATCTGGGGTTCATGTCATCTGGGGCAGCATGACAGGTGTAGGCAGAATTTGTGTAATTGATGGCACTTTAAATGCCAAAATACATCGAGAATATATCAATAAAAAAACAAAGCAAGAAAAGAACAGCACATGAATAAATAAATTGCTTTTCTGAATCAATTATCGGAATGAAGGAGGATTGGGCTGATGAGTCCCTAGAAGGACGAAACGGCCGTTCCCAATTCCTTCCTATAATTGATTCACAAAAGCAATTTATTTATTCATGTTCTGTTCTTTTCTTGTTTTGTTTTTTCATTGATATATTCACAGCAGGTAATTTTTTTTTTTTTTATGCATCGAGAATATACTTGGAGGCAAAACGAAAGCCTTTGGCATGTTAACTTTTTCAGAATAATTAGACCTGTATATTTCAGCAGGACTCAGCTCCTTGCCATGTTGCTGCTGTCTATAAAAAATGTTTAAGAAAAATAATTTTCACTTCTAGAATGGCCAGTTAACAGTCCTGATTTAAACCCTGTAGAAAATTTGTGAACATATTGAAGAAACATGTCAGTCAGAAGCAACCTAAGAATCAAATTCAATTCATAGAAACAATAATTCAATCTTGGTTCCATATTATAACACTTGATGAACTTAAACACTTGTTTCACTCCACGTTACGCCGCTGTAAAACCGTAAGTGCTGCAAAAGGTTTCCCGACGAAGTACAAACAGAAGTGATGACAACTTATGAAATACGTTTCATCATGGTATACTGTATACTTTTTCAAACTATA
Organism: Thereuonema tuberculata; assembly: GCA_023159025.1. NCBI lineage: Eukaryota > Metazoa > Arthropoda > Chilopoda > Scutigeromorpha > Scutigeridae > Thereuonema > Thereuonema tuberculata. Next base: position 6,362 of record JAFIDM010132203.1, read on the forward strand.
TTTTTATTTCCGTAAATTGTATTGATTTGCAATATGTATTACATTGTTTTTCTAATGACGTATAATGTTATGGTGATTTTCTAAGAAAAATGGATGTTATGAATCAGCAAACTTGAAAAACACAAATTTTTAAATTGTTTCCATAATTTTGGCCAGTGATGTATAGTTACTAATTTGTTACAAATGATCGTTCTGAAATATGGATCTTTCTGAAGTTTATTCTTGCATACAATAATTCATATGATTCTAAAAAGACAACTATTATAAAGATTAAAATGTGAAAAAGAAATAATTCTTATCTTTAAAAAAACAAATGAATGTTATATTAATTATAACTTATTCATTCATTTGGCTTCCTATTCCAGAGATAATGGAATCAAAATAAAACTTTGTTTTTGTAAAATAATCTATGTTACTAAAATCTTTTACTTTTCTGTCTGTCTGTCCTGCACAGTTTCCTTTGAGAATGGAAAATAGAAATAAATTTTACAATTAAATGTCCGCGACGGGAATCGAACCTGCAACCTTCTGATCCGGAGTTAGACGTCTTATTCATTAGGCCACGGGGACTAAAGCTCGCTTTATATTGTTTTTTTTACTTATGTTTCCTTCCCCTACCCCCTACCCCATCAATAATAAATGTATTCAATCTTTTTTTTTTTTGAATCTCAAGATTGTTTATTTATTTCCATCTATTTATTTGTAATTCGAAAATGCCAATTAGAACTATAATTGCCGAAACAATGCAATATTTTAAATATATATTCTTACTTAACCAAATTCTATGTGATATAGAAAAACAAGCGAGTGTACACTGGGGAAGGCCAAGTACTTCAACAGATGAAATGCCTAAACTATTACAGGAACCGTCGCCTAAAAATCTTATTGAGGAAAGAATCTATGTTCACTGTTATTACTTTGACAAGCAAACGAAAGTACACCGAAACTATCTTTCCGCAGTTCCAGAATTTTTTTACTACGGTTTTAAGAAATCAAACAGACTCAGTTGTAGATATTCCAGCTTGAGAACTACATATTTTAGAAATAATTCGAAATTGTTTATTATTGGGAAGTTGATGAAACTCAGCTTCGAAGAAATAAAATCTAATGCACCTCATTGACTATTTACAACAGTTACCGTCCATCTTCATTTCCCATCTAAATCAAGAAAATATTGTTTATTTTTGTGATGTTTCAGATAAACTGCAAGATATAGAAAGTCTATAGAAAGTCTATGATAAACTAGAAATTGTTTATTGAAATACTGTTCTACAATTGGTGAGCGAAAGCAAAATGAACAACTTTCGTTTCTATCATGTTACTGAACAAAACTCGTGCTATGGTTTTATCGTAGGGCTTTTGGTCAAGATGGCAGAAAAAATTACTTTAGAATGACGAGCAAACATGGAGACCAGTCTCTACATGACAGATTTTTGGTCTCCCAGTAAAAAATTTCTAATGGCAGAATTTCTGAAATGCTAAAAATCAATTCTTTTCTTCAGTTATTACTGTAAAACATAGTATTGAATCACATTAAAACATTTCAATTCATTTTAATTTATTACAGTAAAACCCCGTTATTACGCTCCCGCTTATAGCACTATCCCGTTCTTTACGCTCCTTTCATACGGTCCCTGGAATTTTCTATGTAACTCTGCTTACTTTTAAACTCTTATAACGCTTCAAATCCCGCTTTTAGCCCTTTTTTTACATCGGAAATTTTGCATCGAAAAGAAATGTAACACTGTAAAGATTCTTTTCTTTCCGTCGTAGGAGGGAATCTTTGAACTCTTTGAAGTGCGGGTCTGTGATACAGTTCTGCAAAATTTCGAAGCGGAAATCCCTTTCTATAAGTGAAAAATTGCAAATTCTCCGTAAGTACGACGAGAATTCTACACTAAGTCAGAAGGATTTCGCAGAATCTCTAGTAATTCTCTCATCCAGTCTGAGAACAATAATAAAAAATAAGAATGGAATTACCAATGCAGCGAAGGGTGATTGCAAACGTAAAAAAGTAAAGTGTGGAAAATACGAAGATGCCGAGGAAATTCTAATTGAATGGATTCATCAGTGCCGTGATGCATCAGTGCCATGAAGTGGCCCAATCATTCAAGAAAAGGCGCGTGAAATAGCGGGCAGTGCACTAAATCTGATCTGAAAATATATTAGTGTTGCTCCTAGTGGTGTATCAATTAATGTTAATAGTTACTTGAAACGCATTGAAAATGTCATAATTCATAACAGTAGCACACACACACACGGCAAACCACAATCAGATTTTTTTTAATAGGAAATAAGCTCACATTTCCACTATATCTATTGCAGAATCAAGTATCTTTCCTGTAAAATGGTGTCTAAATGTTTCCCCATCTCATAAATCATTTCCCGTCTATAGCGCTATCCCGCTTATTACGCTTGTAGGTCATGGTCCCTTGACGAGCGTAATAAGGCGGAGTTTTACTGTATTTATGAATGCTATAATTTTCTTATGGCGCTGCCAGGACTGATGATGATAGTAACTGGTGTATTCAGTATTGTAGGATGGGACAGTGGGATACAGATTGTATTAAAAGAAAGATCAATTCAAGATGCTTCGGCTATATTTCATGATTACCTTATAAACTTCTTTACTAAAGAAATAATGTAAAATAAAGAAATAATAATAATGCATAATGCTAAAGCATTTGCTATGTGCTAAGCTAAAATGGGTGCCAAATATTCGTAAAATTCCGAAGACATCCAATTTAGTATTATGTGAATGAAGATGAAATTCAGAAGGCTCAGTTATTTCTGAAATGTTTGAAGTAATACAATCAACAGAAACTAATAATAACACTAGACTTATTATTTAGAAATTTTCATTTTCTAATCACGACTGGTAAAAGTTCTTGAAGGTTTCCTATGACATTCAATCTTCCATATAGATAGAATATTTACAATTTCCCAATATATCAATATATTTTTTCTCGGCAGACCTCTGTACATTAATATCATTAAACAACAATTTGAGTTTCATCAGGAGATGAAGAGATTCTTTCTGTTGTTATATCAACTCATGCTAAGGGAATTTTTCTTTGATGTTCGACGAAAAATGGACTTCTACGTGTTTGCAAGATTCTTTGCAAAGTCAGAAGTAAATGGAAAAGTTTCAGTAGCACCTGCCCTCATGAAATCATACAGTACTTCCAAATGGTTATCTGCGATAGAGGTCTACATTTCAATTAATCTTTAGCCGCTTGAATGTTTCTATTAAACAAAGCCGTCATATGCATTTGTATGTTTATAACTCCCAATTTATAATAATGAACTTAGGAAATAATTGCGTGATTTTTAAAGTTAAATTTTTTATTAACTTAAAAATAATAGTTAGAGGTTCTCAAGATGCTTTTGAAGTTTTCCCAAATGATCAATCTTAGTGGTAGCTTAAACAATTTTATGCGTCCGTTATTAAATGTAATGTAAATAAATATGCAATAAATTTCAAATATATAGTTTATATAACCTTGGTATCTATAGTTCATCATCATCAGTGTTCTGTCGTAGACAGGTCCAATGGCAAGCAGCAAATGAGGTCAGCAATGTCTCTTTCTCCAAGTCGTTCTATCTCTAGCCTCCTCCTTCAGGCCATGATATCCACTTATAGTCAATAGGTCATCCAGGATCATTTTTCTCTTTCTTCCTCTTGGTCTCTTTCCCTCAATCTTCCCCTCCAATACTTTCTTCATGAGATTTTCACTTCTCATCACATGACCAATCCAGTTCTTTTTTCTTCTTCTAATACTCTTTAATAAACTTCTCTTTTCCCCTATTTCTTCCAGAACTTCACCATTAGTCATCTTGTCTGTCCATTTAATTTTCTCCATTCTCCTCCATAACCACATTTCAAATGCTTCCAGCATCTCAGCATCTCCCTTTCTCAGAGTCCAAGTTTCCGAACCATACAAGGATATACTCCAAATGTAGCATTTTATAAGTCTTTTTCTTAAATCAATATCCATATTATTTGTGAACAAGTTTTTTCTGTTATAAAATGCAAATTTACCCTTACCAATTCGATCTCTAATATCAGTGTTACATTTACGGTCATCCTGAACTATACTTCCCAAATATTTGTATTGCTTAACTTGTTCAACCCTTTCTCCATTTAATTTAATACACATTTTTTCAGTATTTCTAGCAACTCGCAGCACTTTTGTTTTCTTGGTGTTAATCTCCATTCCAAATTTATGACAGGCTTCTCCAAATCGTTTCAGCAAGTGTTCTAAATCTTCCTCACTCTCGGCTAATACAGCCAAATCATCTGGGAATCTAACGCTTTTTATTCTTCTTCCTCCAATACTGATACCCGTATCCTCTTCGCAATCAAAAGCTTCCTTTATCATTTCTTCCGAAAAGATATTGAATAGCACCGGGGATAAGCAGCAACCCTGTCGCACTCCTCTTTCAATTATACATTCCTTTTTGCTTCCTCCTTTTGTCTCAATTATTGCTGTTTGATTCATATATAGTTCCGCAATTAGTCTACGATCTCGCCAATCCACACCTATCTTTTTCAGTACTTCCATCAGTTTATCCCATTTCACCACATCAAAGGCTTTTTTCAAATCAATAAAACAAATATAAAATTCTCTATTAATTTCGATCTCTATAGTTATTAGTGGTGAAATGCGTTTTTAACTTAACCATCTTTATTTCGTCTTCAAGACATAAAATTATGCAGAAAATTCTTTTAGCCTAATTCTCACTAACATAATACACAATATTTACTTTGCGAATGGACTAGACGTTAATAGAATCTTTATTATTTTATTTTAAAGCATTACAAAAATATTTGTAATTCGCAGAAACCTATTTCGTCATTGTTATGCTCATTCACATATGCAATAAAAATTAAAATCTTTTTCTTTGTAATTTTTGGAACATTATAACAATGCATGTAGATAGTATTACTATCATTACTATATGCAGTGGTTACGTACAGTATTATGCGTGCATTAATGCATCATATATCTAATGTAATAATGGGGATTAACTCATAAACTCCGCAATTCCTGCCCTATGTTTATTGGACATTTTTTTACTGATTTTTCTTTTTAGAACATGTTACTGATATTTGTCGATACGTTTAAAAAATACCGTATATGTTTTTGTCAAAATAGTAATACATGTACTCCTCCCTTTACGACCTATCTGCTTAACGATCACTCGCACTTACGACCTCCACCCTTGAAGGTACAACTTCTATTTCATCGTCGTCCTCTCCCTTACCTGGACCCTCTACTGCTCCAGATAACCAAATAAACGAATGATAATATGTACCTATGCATGTCTTTTTATGAATAAATTTGAAGTTTGTTGCATAATTTTTATAATTTTATAATTTTACAACGACCCTGTATTCCCGGCGCAAGCTTTTCGCTTATCGATCAATTCGCTTAACGACGTAGTTGTCGGAACGGAACTCGGTCGTAAAGTGAGAAGTACCTGTAATAGTATTCGTAGTTAGAACTAGAAACAAGAACTAGAGGCGTGGAAATGTGTAGAGAGTAATAATGTACGGAGTCCGTATGTCTTCTAGTCATGGTGACTGTTAACACAATTAACTCTTGAGTCCATTCCCTTCCTGTACAATCCAGAAATTTCGTTGATCTTTACCTTTTATCGCTTTGGCTGTTCCATTAGATTCTGGAAAATATCTAAACCGTTTCAACCAACAAAGAAAGCTTGATTTTAGCTCTCGATCTAATAATTAAGTGGAAATTCTTTTATGATGATTGCTGTTTTTATTTTATTTTTTTTGATAATTGAAGAAAAGAAATTCTTAAACATCAAAATTTAAACAAACAAACAAAAATCAGTAGGGGAGACCGGGGCCAAGTGGACCTAGGGATAGAGTGGACCGTTGACTTTAGTAATTCGTGTAGATGCTAGAATTAGCCAAAAATCGGATAGAAGGTTGGTGCCATTGTGGCGCTGCTACCACAAAAGCGTCATTGAATTCGGCTTATTGGTGACAGTGAGGTGATCGATTGTTTTGTTTTTGTCCAGGTAAGTAAATGTTTAGTGTTGTTTTTACTTTAATATTGCCGTTCAGCGATGCATTGAATAACACAACCGTAATATGCATATTAAAGGCGGCAATCTAAAGATCATTTTAAGCTATAGTATGAATTGAATAAAGTAGTTGATAGTTACAACTGAAGGAAACGCCAAAATGGCGATGGGGCAGAGTGGACCGAACGACACGGGGCACATTGGACCAATGGTCCACTCTGCCCCGCTGTTTTTACAATAAAATATTTTGGCACTATACATTATATTTTTTTTCTATATTATATATTTATTGGGCCTATTATATTATATTGTATTATATTATTACATATTATATTTTTTTATATATTTTTTTATGTAGGCTATTATATATTGTGTGTAGCCTATATTATTAAAGGATATTACCCCTTTAGTAATTCCTCTCAGCAAGTACCGTAATAGAGGAAGACTTCGTGCGAAGGCATCTTAATCTTCGAAAATAGCGAATTTACACATTTAACTGATATTAAATTTAACTGATATTTAAAAACTATGCAAACTGTCACATTGTGGAATTGGCAACATGACACGATTAAAATCTTGGTTTCTGAGGGAATATATTTTGATTTTTAATAATTGTATTGTTGTAATTATGTATTTGAATTTTTACATTTGGTAAGTCTTGTATATTATTATTGTGATATTTCATGGTTAAACATTATTTTAATGGTTTGAGCTAATTTAGAAAACAATTTGTGCGAAAGAAAAAGAAAAAAGTTCGAAAAAACAGTTCTGCATTGATTGAGTTATCACGTGGTTTTATCTTTTTCGTTTTCCCATGGGAACAAAAAAAGAAAAGTTAAGTACACTCTGTCGGGAAAAATCAGATCAGTTGATGAATCTGAAACACACGGGCAAAAAGTACTCCCAATTAGTCTAAACATTTCAGGAGAGGGTGGTCTAAAACACACACAATTGCATCCCTAAGTGAACTAACACAATTTTCAGTAAGTGAAACTCTAAATTAAATATAAATTCTATACACACTTTGTTACATCAGAAAGCATTAGTAAATGGCATAAATAACAATATAATCTTAATAACACAATTGCATCCCTAAGTGAACTAACACAATTTTCAGTAAGTGAAACTCTAAATTAAATATAAATTCTATACACACTTTGTTACATCAGAAAGCATTAGAAAATGGCATAAATAACAATATAATCTTAATAATGTTAATAGAGAACAAAAAAAGGTCAACGGCAATACTGACGGATACGCCAGTAAAAAAAGCTCTGCAAGAAGAGCACCGAAAATCTAAAGAAAGAGTAGCAACGAAAAACATGACTCGGCCAACAATCTCTAAAAGCAACATAAACAAAAAAACAAAACAAATAGAAGCAAAGGAAAAGGGATAAAGAGGAAACAATTACAGATGATTAGTGATGATGAAGATGATGAAGATGCTGTGCGCCTCTCCTGTTTGAAGAACTTTAAAAAAAGCAAACCATGGTAGGATTGGCTTCAATTTACGCAGTGCAAGAGATGGGCCCATAGTTCCTGCGTAGCCAATGATATTCGGGGTTTATTTTACGAATGCCTCAACTGCAAAGAAGATTTCTCTAGTGAAAGTGATTAATTAATTCCATGTAAACCTATTTCATATTATTCATTTACGACTTTCAACTGCATAATGATTATTTTAAATTTTCACTTGAATATGCAATACCTTAGGTAGTCTATGTTAAGTTAAAATGTATTTCATGATATCCTAAATGGCAATCGTGGTCGGGGCAGGTTGGACCACTCTACCATTTTTGCTTTGCGAATTAATACCAATTTTATTTATGAATATAATGAAATGAAATCAAGTATTTACATTCTTGAATAGTTCCCGATTCTGACAAAAATAAATGCAATAAAAAATCTCTTAACAAAAAAAAAAAAAAATTCAAC
>JAFIDM010132380.1:0-22159 GCA_023159025.1 Thereuonema tuberculata
TTCATTTAAGAACAAGATTTTTATTTTGGTTACTTTTCAAGTTTTTTCTTGATCTAAGATTAATGTACGGTCTAACGGAAGATTGCTTATCTTGCATTTCGTCATAAATTTTAGTTAGTTTATTCACATTATCTGAAAATTACAGAATAAGATATTCTTGAGGAAGGTTTTTCGTATGGTGTAAATCTCGATAGTCGACACAGGTAGGTAATACTAATAAATCGTAGGGACATATATCTTTAAGTGCCACCAGTCCTATACCTGGTACTAATTTCACGTTGGGGCCCACTTGTTTGATAATTTCTTTGGTATCGTTATCGATTATCATACAGGGTTTACAATATGTTAATATATGTAAATCGGTGAATGAATAATCATTATGTTCCAGGATATTGTCTTTTTCTTTACTGATATCGAAAGAGATGAAATATTCTCTCATTTGTTGTAGTTTATGTACCAACAGCAACCACACTTCGGATCCTAATTTTTTTTGAGTATGACGAACCATCAAGTTTTCTATGTCCTTGTATATTTTTAAATTGTTCATTAAACGGTTCGGTTCGGCGCGGATTGTCGGATGTAAACCCAAATGAACCGAATCGTCTCTTATAGTATTCAATCTCTTTGTCAAGTTAATAAAGAAATGTTTATTACTGTTGACACAATACTGTTCGTTTCTTTTATAGAAAATCGATTCCTCGCTCGAAGGTTTCAGAAATTCTGCAAAAGTATGAAGATCGTACAGATACGAATGAATAGTCCGAGAAAATTTATGATCGCCAACTGTTGAAAGATACTTCTTAGTATGAATTAATATTGGTGTTTTGATTAGTCTTGTCGTCCTCTAAATATCTCGTATCTTCGTACGTTAGATAGAAATGATTAAGGTAATAAAAATAATCGAACAAATAAGGATTCATCGTGAATATTGTATCGTTTTTGCTAATTATAATATTAGGTAAAGTTTTTACTTGAGAAAAGAGGTAATCGCGATTCGATAAAAATATATCTATTATTAAATATCCAGATGGTATAATAATCGTTCCGGCTTTGAACGCGAATTCGCTGCAGTCTCTAGGAGTGTTTGTTGAACGAAACGATCGAAAATATGGCCCTTCTAAATTCGAAAACGTATCTTGGCCAGTTTCTTGCGATAAACACGTACGAGTACCAATTTCACGTAGATAAGTTTCGACGATGCCGAATTTAGTAGCAAAACAGTTTCTACAAATTTTTGGAAAAACTTGAGTCGGAAATTCTCCAGTGGATCCATTGCTTTCAATAACTTTACCATAATTATGGGGATCTAGTTCACGTAAATAATGACTAGATGCACAAATAAATTTTTGAACAGATTTATTATTGATACTATCTATTATTACATCAGCATGAAGACGATTCATATAGAACTGATCTTTTGAAAATGTTTTTATACATTTCTCATTATTCATTATTATTTTTATAATATTATTGGATTTTAATAACTAAAGTTTGATTAACAAATTTTGTAATATTTTTTTATTTAACAATAATAATATTTATTATATTAATTTTTTAAAAAAAAATTTTTATTATCGATACAATTTTATAATTATTTTCTAAATATTTTACAAAAGATGAAATACTTCGATTCATCGGTCTGTGACACTGTTGTTGTTGCACAAACGATTTTTTCTTATTAACAATCTGACAGGGAAAATTAGAAATGGTAATAATTGAATCGTTTATCGACCAAAGTCCGCATTTATTGATAACTAATTGAAACGTCTGTTGACGAGACAGTTTTTTTAATTGTTGAAAAAATATTATTAAATTATCAAGATCGTATAGATGTGAAATTTGACGAAATGTCAAAAAGTGTTGACAATAATCGGAACATTGAATAATATCTTTTTCATAATCATTATTTTCTTTATTTGCCATTATATAATAAAAAGTAATATACTGTGCATGAGCTATATATATATAATACAATTTGAAATTGAATTCTTAAAAATAATTTATTAAATAATAGAATTTAAAGAACAACAAGTTAGTTTTTTTTTCTAGTTTATAAATAATACAATGTCGCTATATTTTAATTCATTACCACCAGTTCGTTGTTTTACTTGTGGTAAACCAATCGGTCATTTATTTGAAAAATATAAGAAATTAAAACAAAAGTACAAAAACGATATGGATTTTATTTTTAAAGAATTGCGTATAAAAAATATATGTTGTAAAATACGTTTTACAACTTTTATTGAATAAACAAATTAGTTACTGAAATTTTTTTTTAAAAAGTCTATTAATGTCTTTTATTTTCTGTAAAATTTTATAAAGAATTCTGTCTCGATTTTGGGGATGATATTTTAGCAATAAAGTAATTACAAAATCTTTGAATTTTGAATTATCATCAATTTTCTGTTTAATTAAATGTACTGTGATAGATTTCTTTTTATTTTTAATTTCTTTTTGAAATTGCGATTTAAGAAATTTAGTTTCGTCGGCTGTAAAAGGCTTCCAATTTGGTATTTTATTATTTGGAAATTTTACACTTTTTACGTGTGGAATATTCCAAAAATTACTTTTCAAGTAATTAAGATCTATATTTTGTGTATTATCATAGAGATCAGAAACTATTTCTTCCGAATCATCGTTGGAAGAAACTATTTCTTCCGAATCATCGTTGGAAGAAACTATTTTCTTTGATTTACCTTTTTTTGATTTCTCTTTTGAAGAAACTATTTTTTTTTTATTTATCTTTTGATGATGAAATAGGATTTATTTCTTCTTCATCTTCTTCCATCATATTTTCATCATTATGATCAGTAAAATATTCATTATCTTCTGATGATTCAAATGTAGAAAGTTCGTCCATCGAATGCGATGTCGAAGGACCTGCCGCTTGCTCTTCATCTATTATCATTTGTCGTTGTCTTTTAAGCGGAGAAGGACCAGTTTGTATAGGTTTACGTTTCAATTTACCCTTTTCGCGTACGACTTGTATAATTTTCTTTCCCATAATAGCGGCTTGTTCTAGAGCATCGTGCAATTCGTAAAACTGATCGGCGGTTTCTTTTTTATGTCCCATATGACGTGCCAATTCGTAATAAATGGTATTATCAGCCCTTCGCATAAAAGTAACATAAGATTTATGTAATAATGTATTACTATATGGATGTGGCAATCCAGCTTTCTCCCACGCCGATTTCATTTGATTAGATATTTGACCGCTTTCCATCGGATCTCCGCAATAGTTAATAAAAACATGAGAAACCAGGCTGTCGGGATCGATCCAAGAACATATATATTCAATGTAAATCTTTAATCGATGATAAGTCTGTTTTTCCATATAAATTTGAATGGGACCTCATTTTTTGGTTTTATGGTTTTAACACCGATAATATAACTATAAGGTTCTTCATCTGTAAACTTTGTTACCTTTTAATATTCTTCCATTAGCATATTACTAAAAACTCCGCTTCGATGAGCGTTAGCGATATTTAATTCTAGTAGCAAATAGTTTCGTAAATCGTTGTAAACCATTACTTGATTTTCTTTAAACGTTAATTTCAAACTACAGAAATTTCCTTCATGTTTTTCAAGAATGTCCTATCGTTTCCTTTGCAAAAGACAAAATTCACTATTGATGAACTCGTTAATGTGCTGAACGTCAATTTGATTTTGAGTATGTTCGGTTTACAATTGCAATTGGCGTTCTCTCACAGCTCTTTGCAATACACTCGACCACTTTTGTAATCGTTCTTTGAAAAATTTTAAATTTTCTAATTTTATAACTTTACTACCACTCAATAAAAATTTATAATTACTAACAATAAAATCGACAAATTTTTGTAAAGACGAAATGTAAGATCTTATTGTTCCTGGTCGTAAGTGCGAATTATATTCTCCTTTGCTAAATAATCGGTCGAACCAATAATGGTAGAAAATATTGTCATTAAAATTGCTTTCGTAAAACTTGTCCATATCATCGTCTTTAATGTTGAAAGCTTTATTGACTGTTTGAAATGCAGATTTTATTTGCGTTTGATGTTGCTTAATTACTTTGAAATTGTTTAAAAGACCGCCGTCCGGTGATTGTAACCATTGGCCGAATCGTTTAAAAATTGCTTCCGTTGCAAGATTTATGCCTTTATTTATCGTTTGTCTATCATCTCTATCTGTATCTGTATCTATTGATTCATCATCAATGTCCATTATATCTATGTCACTATCATTATCATTGCTACTACTACTACTACTACTATTATTATTCTTATTCTTATTTTTATTTTTAGTAGTAGCAGTTTTAGTAATAGTATTAGTTTTATTCAATCTTTTTTTTTTACTATTTTCCAATAATCTTTCAAAGTTTCATTATTATTACTACTATCATCTGATGTTGGAGAAGAAGAAGAATCAGAAGAAGTTTTTGAAAAATATTCTCGGCAACTATCGACGTAGGCTTGCCGTAACATTTTGCGATGTTTGGGATCGTTGGGTTTATTTTTATGATAATTAATAAGATGGTTCGATAAATTAATTAAACTTTTATGATTACATTCTGAAAACGGGCATCGTTGTAATTTTTTCTCGTTAACATTAGGTTTAGCTTGTTTTTTTAGCTCATGGGAATATTCACATAATGTATCTGCTATTTGTTGGCTCGTATAATTATGGAAATCTTTAAAATGACGTTTTATATTAAAAATTTCTTTGTAACATATCGGACATTTCTTTTTTTTACGACGGTTTATATTTTTAGGGCTGTTATCATTATCACTACTGCTACTACCACCACCACTTTCGCTAGAAACTATCATATTGTACTTACTATTTTTTTTAATAAAATGTAAAATTTATTGCTATTGTTCATTTACAATTTCCTCATCTTCAGTTGACGATTCAGTTGAAGAAGAAGATAATGATATTAAATCTTGCTCTTCTTGTTCTTCTAATTCTGTTTCATCATTTTGATTTAATTCTTCTAATTCTTTTTCATCCTTTTGATTTAACTTTTCTAACTCTGTTTGATCGTCGTCTTCGCTTTCTTTATGTTGTTGCTGTTGTTGTTCATCATTATCTAATAATAATAATTCAGTTTTTGTTTCTTTTTCTTCTTCTTCTTTTTCGTTAGTGTTATTATATTCCATTGTAGTATTTTATTGATTAGTTTATTTTTTTGATATGTTTTTTTTTTTTGTTTATCTTTTTTTTTAAAAGAATTTTTTTTTTTTTACATTTTTACATAATTATTTTATATATCACTTTATTTTAAATATTTCTTTAAAAAAAGAAAGAAAGAAAGACTGTAGATATTGTAATATAACCGACCATATAATGATAGTAACTAAACAAGAATGTTCTGTTAAATTATTAAATTCATATTGGGAATCAAATCAAATAATAGATGAAAATGATATAAACCAATTTAATCATTTTCAATTTAAAAAAAACAATGTGACTGACATAAAAAATAAAAGAAACTATTGTTTTTATTTTAATGGTATACAAACAAATTATAATAGTAATTTTTATTTACAACTCGAGAAGCAAAAAGATTTTTTACAATATTACAGAGAATATTTAAATTCACCTAATCCCCGTTTTGTGAACTTAGCTTGCAACTTATCGAACGCTATCGCTCATTGTATAGTATTGGATATCAATATTAAAAGCAAGGATTCACAAACAATATCGAATTCTGAACTGATTAATAACTTAAAAGAACTTGAAAGAGAAATTGCTACGTTTTTATTAAAAACATTTCCAGAAGCGTTCATTTATTTCCTATCGAAAAAACACGGTCGATGTCACGGTATTTTTAAACTATTTTTTAATACATTTTGATTATCGTTTGCTCGTTTGTTATTTGGCGACAAACTTCTCTTCTTTAATCGATTACAAATGTTTTAATTGGTCTTTGCCTTTTTCTTCCAAAACGAATAGTATCGATACCGTCTACGCTCCGTACTGTGTATTTTTTAATTCCGATAACTCAACTGCTACTTCTTTTCCCCAAACGAATTTCACTCACGACGAATTTATCGTTTATTTTTCCGACATCGTATGGAATCGCTTTTCCACTATTCCCATCTACAGATTCAGATCCTTAGATTCGATAATAAAATCTCCTCACATTATAGAATTTCTCACTGCTTCTCGTTCGAATCGTTGTTTGTACAAAGATCTAAATCAAATAGAACGAGTCGAAGCCCATTTTGGGACTTGCTGCGAACAGATCGTTCAAAATTTTGTACAAGACGAAGAAGATGTTCGATTGCACGATAATATTTCGAAATATATTACAAATTTTTCTTGGAATGATATCAATATCAATAAAATAATTACAAACATTAATGATAATATTATTGAAAATAACAAAATGTTTTATTCATTGGCTAGTACAACTATAGAACGTTTACAACTACAGAACTTTGTTCGAGCCATTTACCCTTTTCAACTAGAACATTTGGAAAAATATGTTTTGAGAAATAAGGAAAACGAATTGAAATTCTGTCAGTGTATTTATTACCACTTTCGTAACTACAAATCTCTTATTAGGCCGCTTATTTCCCTTTATCATTGCCAAGAAATATTTGATAAAATTGAAGTATACTTGGACGAGTTTCTTCGATTTAATTACGATTGTATCGTCTCGGTTTTCTTAGTTGATTTAATTTTTGAACTGGAACAAGAATACTATTTCAATGAGAAGAAAATTACAGATAATGATGATTCTGAGGACGAAATAGAGGAGAAGAATAATAATCAGAAAACGATCGTTAAAAATATTTTTAGCGAAAAAATTTACAATAAACGTATTTTTTTATCTTCTCTTATCGTTCGTATTCTAGAAACGGACTTTAACTGTTCCGTATTGTCTCTAACTCCTTACGTACAACCTATTATCGATTGTGCTCCTAAAAAACTTTTTTACATGAATTACGGAGGAACGTGGACGATAAATGAGGATAGCAAGTCCAAATCTCATTTATACGATACTAAATTTCAATTATTGCAACTTGCGGAATACATATATCGAATCGATGAAATTGAAAGTGCCAACGAAGAAGAAGAATTTCATAATAAAAATAACAGTAATTTTGCTTCACATGAAATGGGAAAAAAACGCCGTAAATTACAATCCAGCAATGAAAAAAACACCTGTTCTAAGAAAAAACCAAAAAAAAATCAACGCATTCAACAATATATTCACCGTTCAAAGTCGTTTTGGGGCGATATTTCGATGAACAATTTAACGAAATACATAGTTTGTTTTCAAGATCATTTAATATGGGATTGCAAAATGAATTTTGTCTATCGCCCCCTGCTGATTTTTAACACTACGAAACATTACGGTTTCAAGTACAGGGATCATATCCAAGAGAATATCGGAAAAACTCCCAATTTTCTTTTAGACACTTTGGAATTACCGAACAAAGACGACTTGATGAGCTACGTTAATTCTGTGAAATCAGTGGACGTTATCGATTTATTGTGGAAAATTAGTGCCTCTGATATCGAAATATTTCATTTCTTGATAAATACGGTGTGTTCTATTATTTTAAATACTTTATCTAAAAAAGTTTATTTTTTATACGGCCCTTTGGCGAATAACGATAAATCCACTTTCATTAAAATTTTAAAGATTCTTTTGGGAGACAACATGCAAAATATACAAAATGATGCGTTAGTAAAAGGATTGAAAGTGACCAATGACGATTTAGCGAAATGCGATGTTCACACTAAAGTCATTTGCGTAGATGAAATCGACGATAAAAAAATACTCAATGAAACGGTTATCAAAGTGCTTTCAGGCGACTCTTTATTGAGTGTTCGAGGAATATACAAGACCAGTAATACCAATAATATTGATGCCCTCCTGCTTCTTGCGGGAAACAATATCATTAACGTTACGATGTCTAATGCGATGAAGACGAGACTAGTAGGAATTCCGTTTGTGGCACATTTTTACGAACGGAATAGCAATAGTAATAATAATCTCAGCAAAGATTCGACAATAACATCATCTTTTCCCGCCTATAAATACAATTCGATAGAACTTTTTGAATTGGCTAAACAATTAATGATTATATGTTACGATAGAATTACTTAATTTTACCAAAACCATTGTGGTGAAGATTGGAAAGAAAAACAATTGCCTTATCCTTCATTAGTAGAAAAGATAACTATGTATTTACAAGAAGTATTGGACGATTTTGTACCCAATCTAAATGTTTTAGGTTACGAATTGTGTCCCGAAAATCTCGAAAAGAAAATATATAAAAAAGATTTGAGAGACGAAATAAGTGCTTATAATAAACATAAAAAGAAAAGTCAAGAATCGACAATCGACGAACAAGAATTTTTTAATAATAATTATTCAAGAATACCACAAGATACAAATAGCCAATACATTTGTGGAATTAAACGAAAAATATTAAATATCGAGTCTCTTTAAAATTATTATTATTATTATATTTTAATATAATAAATAAATAAAAAAAATATTTTAATAAATTTATTCATTTGTATAAATAAATAAAATAAAAAAAAAATATCTAAATTTGTATATTTTGAATTGAAGTATTATTTATATATAATATTTAATTTAATTACTAATACTAAACATATTTAATTATATTATTTAAAGATCTTTATTACAATTATAATCATTCGATTTAAATTTTTTACTTAAATGTTGACAGTGTTCTTCTATCAAATAACTAGATTCTAACAAATCTAACATTTTAGTAGTTTCTTCATCGGCCGGTTGATTTTCATTAACAATTATCTTTGACGGTTGTATTCTCAAGCGAATTTGAAGTTTCTTGTTTTTATTGATTAGCATCGTAAAACCTTGTATGGACCCATCAATTGATTTCACCCAAAGAGTATTATCTAGATATTTTATGTACCATGGTGTCTTGTAGATATTCCTTATCGTCTTTTTCATCTTCAGTCATAATACTGTAACAGCAATAGGTTGGTAATGTTTTACCATACGTCTTTTTCAACGCTTCTTGATGAAAAAGAGATATTTGTCTTTTTTCTAACTCTCCTTTGAAATATTCCCACGATGCGTCACAATACGGTGAACATTTTCTATGTTGGTAAACAATGTTCGAAATTGTGATATAATGATCGTCGTTTAAAAATTCTTCTCGCTCTTCTTTCGTTACGCTGGAAAATTCATCCAAGTTTCGTCTATCGATCAATTCTTCCATAATAGCATTATAAATCATGTTTAATTGGGTTCGATTATCCGAATGAGGTTTAAGCGAACCTTGATATAATTTAAAACATTTTTGTTGTTGTATATTATATTCGTTACTTAATATTCTTAAATTTCCTTGTAGAGTAAATTTACCTTTCGCTAATTTAATTTCGGGTGATATGTAATACAAATGTTTCAAACCTTTCACAGATTCCTTAATAGTAAATTTGAAAGGTTTATAAATTTGTAATTGCTGCATCTCTTTTTCCTCTTTGTGATACGGAATAATATTATATTCTTCTTCAGTGATATCATCATCACCGTATTCTTCTTCTGTAGGTAAGAAATTATTATATTTGGTGTTGTTATCCATTATTTTTTTTGATAGTTTGATGAGGTGTGTTAAATGGGGAAAAAATATTTTTTGTTTGTGAAAAAAAAATTAAATCTCTTTGCCTTTTATATATACTCAATAAGAATTGTATTTAAAATTATCTATATATAAATTTAATGAATATTTTTTGTTTTCATCTATTGATTGAATATATAATTGTAATAATCCATCGTTTATAAAAGGAGTAAAAAATTCAATTTTTGAAAATTCCATTAGATAACTAGAATAAACGGTTTTTAAATTAATAGGAATGATTTGTGGATCGTAATACAAAAACCCTATCAAATAAATTGTATTGGAATTTTGATCTGTTAAATAAAGATTTAAAGAAAAATGTAAAGTTCGATTAAGTAAATTAAAATTCTCTGTCTTTGTTAATGGAATTATATGTGATGATTGAAACTGTACTTTTGAACTAATTGGAGGTAAGGAAGTTACTAGAATTTTATTATATATAAGGGTATTTTGATTTATATCGGTATATAAAATACCCGATTTATTATAGGAAATATTATTATTATTATCATTATTCTTTTCCATCCAGGAAATATCTTCTTTATCGGGAGTAACTGATAAAAAATATTTATGATTAATACTATCATGCAAAAATAAATTCCCATTGCAACGTACCTCTTTGTAATGTTTTATTTTAAAATTAATACTATCCTGAAAACATTGTAGAAAATAATATTCTTTAAATTTCTTTTGTTGCTTATTGTAAACACATAAACCCGAATTTTTAGGTATCCAGGTCGGTCTGTCATAGGTGTCGTACCATTTAAATGCGGAGGTTAGTGTTATTTCGTACGTATCTTTGTCGTAAAGAAAATATTGGTTTTCAACAGGTGGGATTTTCGAAAAATAAAGATTAGGATCGTTGAATATTACCATTTCGTTGTATAAATGTAAGCCACTTAAGTCGCAATATATCAAACCGTACATTATATCGAGCGTATCTACTTTCTTTTCTAAACGATCGTAGAAACAAGTGTCTCTATAAGTAAACTGATGATTTTCATAAACGATTCTCTGTCTTTGTTGATGTGTATATTGAATCGGAAAATCAATGAAATCGACGGAATCGTTTTTCAACTGTAATAAAACGATAGAATTTGGTACGCCTACATTCTTATCACATTTTGTAACAAGAGAAGGATTGTGATTGTAACTGATTTGTTTCGTTGTAGGATCGTATATGGTTGTATATAGTTCGTTGTTTTGAATCGGAGGCATTCGAAACGGTTGTTGGAAAGTTAAATAACCAATAATAAAAATATAATCTTTTTTTGAAGAAGAGATTCCTAATAAATTGCCAGATTTTTCCAACGAAACTATTATTTTATTCGGATTACTAGCACTAATAAATTGACGAATGGTATCGTAATCGTTTCTATTATCTATAGAAAGAAACGGTTCTATAAGAATATTAGTACGAACATCGATCATGTTTTTTTGAGAAAACTTATTATCCCACACAGTCCTTGGTCCGGCTGGAATAAAAATTTTTTTGAAATGTTTAATAGTTCGAAATATATTGACAAAATTTTTTTCGTTGATTAAACCACGCAAGTCTCGTCCATCGTTACTGAGATTCATCGTCCATCGCTAAAAAAGATTCGGCGAGAGCTAAGTTTTTGTTGCCTAAATGATTCGTAGCTATTTCTGTAGAACCTACTTTGCTTAGTTGAATACTAGAATTGTTCCGATTAACGCATAAAAACCGATCGTTTACAAAACTGGTTACTTTTAATTGAAAACAGTAATTATTAATAAAAAATACTTTATCAACAATGTTTCGTACAGTATCACTATTTAAATAAAGAAATGAGAACAAAGAAGAAGAAGATAAATTTTGTCTTTTTTATAGTCCACGTTTTATTTCCAATAACAAAATTATTGCAAACAATTTTATTGGTATCCTCTATGAAAACATTAATGCAAGAAATTATTGAATGATGAGATGATTTGGCTATATAATTTTTATGATAATTTTTCATTTTTGTTGGATAATTCTCATTTTTATTATTTACAAAGATAATATCAGAAAGGAAGAAATAATAAAAATTATACAAAAAAATGATAAACTGAATAATGTATACGATGAAATTTAACATATCTTTTTTATTTTTTTAATATTAATTTATAAAGTTTATTGAATAGTAATAATAATAATTACATTTTTATAAAAACAAAACTACATAAATTACTTAAATGTATCTATCAAAATAGACGTTTAATCTTTCGGAAATTGAAAATTTCGACTTTTATATTTTTGAAATTATAACCCCAAAAGGTAATAAAGAATTCTGGTTTAACGCTGAGGACATAGGAAAATTTTTAGGATATGAAAATCTAACCGATGCTATTGATTTAGTTGATAAATTATGGAAAAGAGATTGGTGGAGTTTAATAAAAAGCTGCTCGTCCTTACAAAATGAAGCCTTACTTTTAAAAGCATTCAAGCCATATTCCATTTTCATTAACGAAACAGGTCTCGATGAATTAGTAAAGAATACAAAAAGAAAAAAGCAAAATATACAGAAATTTTTAAAGTGGTTGTACGATGAGGTTTTACATACGCTACATCAATCTGCTGATAAGATGACAAACGAATATTTGCACACTACTCTAATAGAACAGATTAAAATCAATAAATTAAAAAACGAGCAAATCGATCGATTATGTAAATCTACTAAGCAATTATGCGATTCTACTATTCAATTAGCAAATGATATTCGTCAAAAATTTATAGAACAAGAAAAACATAATATACAGAAAGAAATGTGCGATAAAATATAGAACTTTTTCAGCGACATACTCTTTTTGAAAATGATTTTTTAGGTAAATTTTTGTTAAAAAAAAAATTAAATTCGAGATAAATAATAATAAACAACCAAAATACAATAGTAACGATCTATTATTGAAATTATATTTTGATTAAAAAGAATAACTAGTAAATTTAATAAATTTAGAAAAAAAAACAATAAAATTTATCTACATAAAGATAAAAGTATTTTATTAAGAAATAAAAATAATAAAAATAATGTTAAAAAAATGGTTGTATAATGATCCAATCGACAAGAAATTATTACAAACCCCAATTCCTACCCACATTGATTGGAATAATAATCTATTCGATTTATTTTCTACCGATGAATTATCTGAATATTTCAAAGAAGGAAACAAAATAAAATCATTAAAAATTTGGCTGCTTCATAAACATCATCACCTTTCATTAGATTATATCAAAAATAATGAATCGATAACAGATTTTACCATAATCGTTACAGATCAACAAGAGTCGGGATCTTCTAATAATAAGATCGATTATAGAGCAGTGATCGATATCATCAAGAGTAAAAAAAATAGAAAAGATATTAAAATAGATATTACTTATCACTATTATGTTACCATCGAACCGGAAGACGTACTATTATGGCAAGACATTAAAGACAATTTATGTAGTTTACAATTTTTATGTTGTATTTTTACTTCTGAAACAATTTTCGAGTTAAAAAAGTCATCAAATTTCTCATCGATTAATTTAAAAAAATTAAGATACGTAAACTACGATGAAAATAATTTAATTAATAACATAATTTCATGTTTTCTGCAAAACCAAAATGTAGAAACGTATATTTTTACTTCCGCCATCAAAAAAATAATACCGAAATATATTTTGGCAAAATGTAATAATTTTGCTAATTATACGTCTTTATGTTATTTAGATTTGAGCAATAACGATTTCGATTTAAAAGAGGTCGATTTACTTTATTTTTATTTACCTACTTCGGTTCGTTTGGATATTGGCAAAATAGATGTAAATAACAATGACGTTCATTACTATCAATTTAAAGATTCTAGTATTAAAAAACTTCACGACGAATTAATACTTATAGAGTTCTCTGATCGGCCAAAAATTTTATGGACACTTTATTCCATCGTGAAACAAGATACCGATAATTATTGTTTTTTTAAAGATATCGTTACGTTACATTTACATTTTCATTATAATTTTGTCGAATTTGAAAAAATCAAAAAAATTTTCGATTTATCAAAAATGACCAATATAAAGGATTTAGGCATTACTCATGATGTATTATTACACGAACAAGAACAGCAGTTACATTATCATCACCATACACAGGAAATGATAAAACAAATATCGCAACAGCGATTAGACCAATTAACCATTGCCTATTCTTTCATAGAGTTCGATCAGTTACGATCGTTTGCGAAGAACGGATTAAAAAGATTAACGATTTACATTAATCAAGAACCAGATGAAATTACTAGAAATAATATTATGGAATTATTTGATTCTACAATATATAGTATAGAACATATTACTATACATTGTAACGAAGCAAGATTCAATATTATTGAAGATATCGTTTCGTTGACCGATCTACTTGTGAAAAATTATAAATTAAAAATTTTAAATTTACTCTACTCTCCTTTATCGTATGAAAATTTTCTAATGCTTTTATGTTTATTAGCAGAAAAAAATTGTCATATCAATAACTTGGGTTTATCAGTTCGTTCTTCTATTAGTGATAACATCACTTCTCATATTTTGCAATTTTTAAATACAAATCAAAGTGTAGATTCTTTTTCTCTCTACATGGGATACAATAAATGTTGTTGTTGCCATAGACCTATTAATAAAGAATTTTTTCAAAACAATGTAAGTCTCGATGATTTATCAGTTCTGGATAGAATCTTAAAAAACAACTTTTGGTTAAGCGAATGTTATATTTTTTTCGTCGAAGAACAAATAAATAATGACGCTACAGCAATATTAAAACAGTTTAAAAAACAATTGACTTTATTATGCGAAAGAAATAAGTACATTCGAAATCGAGTTACAAATTTAGTACAGACATTAATTAATAATAATAATATATTATATGATAATATTGATGATTATTTTATTTTTAATTATATCGAATTTATTTGTAAAAATGATTTGTTTTCCAATATTGGAATTTCTTCAAATCACGAAAAAAATATTATTAAACATTATTTGCAAGAATATATTATGAAATCAATCAATATACCATTATCTCTTCCAATGGAATTACAATATAAGATTATATCGTATTTAAATTTGAAAGATATCTAATCTCAGATGTTTTTGTATAGAGAGAGAAAAACACCATCAAATACTTTTTCTATATATGAAATAGAAGATCAAGATCTAAAAGAAATCAACTTGTCAGAAAATTTTATCCATTTTTTAAGAAAATCACGATAAGCTTCTATTGCGATTGAAAATTGATTTGAAATATTATGTAATGATTCATCTTCTGCTAATAACGTTATCAATAGTGAAAATGCTATTTCTGCAAGTTCTTTAAATGAAATTTCTATTTTATTTTCTGTTTCCATAAAATTAATCATATTATTTAAAATAAATTCGTCAAATAGTTTCGAATCGAATGTAAAATGTCCAGTACTATTTTCTATTACATATTTTATTTTATGTTGTTTTAAAAATTCTTTATAAATATTATTAGTAATTTTGGATACTTTTTGTAATTCATTTTCTTCTGGTACTTTTTCTTCTTCTTCATAAATATCATTAGCAATTTTGGATTCTTTTTGTAATTTTTTTTCTTCGGGTAATTTTTCTTCTTTATAAATATTATTAGCAATTTTGGATTCTTTTTGTAGTTCTTCTTTATTTTGCTGCGAAATTAAAAGACGTATTTTTTTAAGTTCATTACTTAGATTGATAAGTTTTGTTTCTAAATATTTTTCATTTTCTGTTAAATCAGACATTGTTTTTTAAATTAACAAGTGTTTTTCTTTTTTTTTAATACTATTTTTTTATTAATAACAAAAACAGTGATTTAATTTTTTTAACATATTCATCATATTCTCTTATAAATTGTTTATAACTTTTAATATAATATTCCCATAAATTGATATGAAACAAAAGTTGATTTGAATAATTAATAATATACGAACTAACTTCTATATCATATTCGAATGTAGTATTATCTCGTAAATTTATATAAAAGTTTCTCAATTTAAACACGTATTCTTTTTGTATTTTGTTCAAATAAAAATGATAAATTTTTTGACAAAAGACCAAATCGAAATAAAAACTATCGATTAGTTCTAAATAGAGTCTTGATGTTTCGTTCATGGCTAGATAAATGTAGTTTTAATAGGAATAAATCTTCGTTTTTTTCTTTCGGACTAAGTTTTTGCTGCATTTTTTTAATTGTGAATTGGACTCTTGCTTCTACTACGACTACGGCTTCTTCTTTTTCTTTGTTTACGACGTTTTTTTGTTTTACAACTACTAGGACTTCGACTCCTACTCCGACTCCTGCTCCGGCTTCTGCTCCTGCTCCTGCTCTTTCTTCTAAATTTCGGTCTACGTTTTATAATTTTCTTTGAATCTGATGTCGATTGATTAGTATTACTATTACTAATATTGTTATATTGACAATTTGTCAATTTACATTTTGGACATCTTTTTCTCCAGGTTATATCCATTTTTTTGTTGTTGTTGTTATAATATTCTTAAGTAATTATTTTTTTTTTTTAATAAATTAATCTTTTTTTTTTAATAAACTAAGATTTTTTTCTATTATTACTAATCTTTTTCGATACATTTTTTACAAATATTATTTAAATGAATAGATTCATCGGTGATTCTCATTTGTTGAATGGATGCATTTTCTGGTAATAAATCTTTACTTTCTTCCTTACATATTCTACATAGACGAGGTTGCTGTTCTTTTTTTATCTTCTATTTTACGTCTTTTTTTACCCTGTTCTAAAAATATCTTCGATAAATTCTTTATTAAAAAGAATAATTTTGGATTTTTTCGAAATTTTAACATTATTATTACTGTCAACGGTAGTGGGACTTTTATTCAAGTGTGATAGGGTTTCAGGAAAAAAAATCGGAGGTAATTCATCGTAGTAGACCAACGAATCTTTGGTGATTCTGCTAATGGCCGTATAGGCTAGATTCTGTTAGTTTTTCGAAAATTTTGAAAACGTTATTAACGAAGGATAGTTAATAGTCGCTCCTTGTAAACTATGCACGGTACAAGAAAATGCCAAGTCGAAAGGCAATTGTTCGACGACGAAATCCGGATCTTTATAAATGTGACTGGCAATTGGAATTGAACGGAATTCACCGGTCGTACTCAATTTAATGATCGCCGTTTGATTATTGTTTGTCATTTCGATGAATTCGTGAATGCTACGGTTATAACATTCCCGCTTGTCTACGGTCAGATTAAATATCACGGGCGCGTTCGGTTTCAGTCGTAATTTTTTTGGGATATTATTGAATTTCCAATCGGGTTCTTCTTTTGATGTTGTCGAATCGATCTTTTTGGACCATTTTGCATCTACGCAATATTCTATGCATTTGGTATTTTTTTTCTTAGCGAAAGAATCTATCGCTTTTTTGTTATAATATCTTCTATCCTCGTTCTTATATACTATAATCATT
Organism: Thereuonema tuberculata; assembly: GCA_023159025.1. NCBI lineage: Eukaryota > Metazoa > Arthropoda > Chilopoda > Scutigeromorpha > Scutigeridae > Thereuonema > Thereuonema tuberculata. Next base: position 17,080 of record JAFIDM010132380.1, read on the forward strand.
TTAGGATAGTCGAGCAATTCGAAATCTTGAGTATCTCCGCAAAAATTGTAAAAATTCAATTTCTTTTTCGTCGCGATTCTGATCGAACCAGTCACAAATAAATTTCTGAAAGTACGGAGTCTCGCATTGACGCATGTTACAATAAAATTTTGTTGTTTTTATTTCGATATCGGAATAATAATAATTGTCGGTTGATCGTTGTCGTTGTAACAGATCATCTACTAAATCGAAAAGCGATTTGGTAATGCTACTGACAGCTGGCAATTGATTTCGATCTCCTACTAATAAAAACACATATTTATTGTTGGAAGATGGGAAAGGTATGAGTCGACATATAAACGTGAAAAATATTGGAATGGAAACCATACTTATTTCGTCGATAATAATGATATTGATTTTGGATTTGGAATTTTTATGTTTTGAAACGTTGTTAAAGTTTTTATAAAATTTTTGCACGATCGGTAAAAGTTCCTCTCGTATCATTTTCAAAACATCTAAAGTACATCAACATTTTTGTAAATTTATATTTTTTTCGAGTTCTTCTATTAACTTACAACTTCCTTTTCCAATTACTTTATGTAGTGTAACACCGTCTATATTGTTGGCAGCTTGATTGGTTGGTGCCACGATTTTGTAGTCAAATCGTCTGGGATGATTTTCGAAATACTCGATTAACCTACGTAATAAAAACGATTTTCCCGTACCGCGTGAACCTTCTAAAACGTACCATAGCGGTTTTTTACACGAGTCAATTTCATCGGATGTAAAAAAATTATAAACTTGTTTTTGTTCAATCGTAAATTTTTCTTCTTCTTTTTGTTCTGCTTGATTCATTTTTTTTTTATTGTTAGGGAGGAAAAAAAAATATACTCGATGATTTGATTCAGTTATTGATAACAATTATTTGAGATTCGACTCATTGAATGTTATTTTAATTATTATTTTTTTTTTCTATTTATTATCTTTACTCAAGCAATATATATATATAGTTATAAGATGGATTCAATTAATTTATTAAAAGAAGATATTATAAATATTGTCAAATATTAAAAAAAAATACAAAAGTAAATGAAGTAATAAGTATTTTCGTCTTTTCTATTTTGTTTAGATTTCATTAATAAAATAGAACTTTTCTTTTTTAACTAAAGAAATAAAGATTGTTTTATTGAAATAATAATAATTCGCTAACTTTTTTTTACACAAACATCAAGTATGAATAATAATATTGGGAAAAAATTTAATTTATTATGTATAAATAAAAATTTTCAAAACTTTCTCAAAAATAAATCTATTAAAATAGTAAAAAGCCCATTATCTTTTACAGATAAAATAATTATAGAAAAAGAAAACTTTTATTTAAATGATATATTAGATTTACTCAATATCTATTTTAATATTAATAATAATAATAGTACCATAAGAGGTGTAAGTATCATTTTTAAAACGAATAATTTTTCCATTAATTATTTTTTTTTAAATATATCTTATAATAATAACAATAATAATTGGTTATTTTATGATTCTATAATAGGACAAGTATTTTTAGGTACTTTGATTGAAAATAATATAACGAGTTCGAATATTTATTTTTTAAACTGTTCGAATAACACCGAAAAAATTAGACAGACCTGGACAATCAATAGAACATTTCGATATTTTATTTACGGAGTAATTTATAATTTCAATCCTTGGAAAAAAAATTTATTTTTTTGCAGTAGACCGGTTTTATCAAATACAAAGAGCGATTACACATTTAATACGAGTAATTTTTATAAATTCAAATGGATGTTTGGTCAGTACGATGAAAACTTGAAAATATATACCAATGGTCTGTTTAGAGATTTTCGAGACGTGTTTTTTTACGAAACAAGAAACGATTACGAACGTTTTCTTTACAACATCGATAGCAAATTTGCAATGTACGTTTACATCTATCCATCGGAAAAAATAGAACCAACGATTAAACAGTATTTTTTTATTACGTTTTCGTCAATCTTTCTTAAAGACAAATATAAGAGTGAGAACAACAACAACAACAACGACAATGATTTGTCTTATCTAATAATATTTCGAAATAGTTGGATATATAAATTTATATATATATTGTTGACAAAAAATGAAGAATTATTTCCAAATAAATCAACGATCAATACTTGGATTCACTATTCCAAAGGAGAATAAATAGAACCTTTTATTATTACTAATTATAAAAAGAAATTAAATAATGATTAAAGTTAAAAAAAGAAGTAATATTAATACCAACACTACTAATAATAATGTAATAATCGTATTAATAATTATAATTAATATTAGTTGTTTATTATATTTATTTTATAAGAATTCAATATATACTTACTTTTTTACGAAAGAAAAAGAACAGGAGGAGAATAAAATAACAAATTCACCATTGTCTATCGCCTATTTCAACGACAACGGAGAATTGGGAGGTCATCCTAAAATTAAATGTACTTTAGATGGAACATTATAATGTTCTGGGTTAAAAATCGGTTCCAATTTCGAAATGAACGAAGCAGATTTATTACAACAACGGGACAATAGTAATAATAACAAATCGTATCTTTTAAAATTAGAAAATGGTAAATTAAAAACCGACGAAAATTATTTTATCAATTCGGCAAAAAAAGAATTTCATTGTTCTAATTTAGTGGTTGGCGACGTTAAATTTCGACTAGACATTACTTCGGAAATGATCAACGACAATCATAACAAATATTGGTTGGAATTTAATCCGAAACAAAAGGAAATTACTATCAATCGAATACCTAATTTTATAACTAGTGTAATTATTCCTCCAGCACAAGAACAACAACAGCAAAGAGAATTATTAGATAATCAATTAGTTTTATTAACCGATAACTTGAACGAATTGACAATTTCCAAATACAAATGGAAAGTAGAACCAAATAATAATTCTAAATATTCTCTTTTAACGATTAACGAAACTTCTAATGAAATTGTTTCTAAATCGCTCAGAGAAATTATCTTGGAAACGAATCCGAAGATTCACGAAAGAGAATTTTTGTGTTTCGATGAAAATAACAAGAACGGAATTTCGGGTACCGGATTATATTTTAGCGATTCAGTACTATCAGAGAAGAAAGAAGGATATCTACGCGTCAATCAAAATGGTGAAATCTACATCGATGGCGATCAATTTGTTGTAGAAAAAAGTAATGAAATGAAAGAAAATTATTACTATTTTGCTTTAGTTAATAAGGATAGTAGTAATAATAATAGTAATAATAATAGTATCACACCAAATTTAATTTTTGTCCTATCTAAAGATATTGTCGAACATTTAGATGATGATAGCGAAAATGATAGTAAAATACTAATATGGAAAAATAACGAAGTCGAACTCAAATTATTCGAAGATATTTTAAACGAATTCAATTTCATTCGATTAGACGAAGATGCAACGACAACGACAGACAAGTCTTACGAAAACAGGTTATTGGTGAGTTCAAAAAAAGCAACAGAAATAAAACTTTCTTCGATTAAAATAGACGAACAAATTTTAAAAAACGTTTCAAATAATAATAATGAAGCGCTACTGTTATTTTTAAAGAAAAGTATAAATGGAAGTTTATTGACAATCGATTCCGATTTACAGTCGAAATACGCTCTTCTCAATACGGATCCGGAAAAAAATAATGACGAAAAATATCTATGTTTATGCAACGACCAAACGGATATTACAAAAGGTCCTCGATTTAACGTAAAATTAGATCCTACATCCGACAATGTTCAATTTTTAGGAATTCGACGTAATAATGTAACTGACGATAAAGAAATCGTTGGTTTAGATTACGCTGTTTTAAAACCGACCAATTATTTTTTTCCAGTGATCGAAAAAGACAGTAAAGGTAACGAGATAAACTTTCTATCTACCATGTATTACGATAACATTACCAAAAAATTACATTTAGACGGAATCGTTTTTAATAACGATAATATAAATTTCGAATTCGATCAAGACGATATTGAAAAAATAAAAAATCAACCGGAAATCTTAGGGAAAAAAAATTTATATTTGCGTTACGATCCTAATACGCAGAAAATTAAAATAGAACCTTTAAAAATTGGCGATAAAGAATTACCAGCCAAAATGGGAAATCCGAACGAGGTTCTAACGATCAACGATAAAGAAGAATTTGTGTTTTTGCCTTTGCCGTCACCAGTGTTGCCTTTATCCGAAACGGGTACAATTGTACGTGATTATGTAAATTATCCATATGAAAATAAAGAAATAACTCATTCAGCTGAAAGAATTGATTCTTTTAAAATAACCAATTTCAAAGGTTATTCCAAGGTAACTTGGATATGCGGGAAAACTGGACATTTAAAGAGAGATTATATAACTGATAAATATTATATAGTACAATTTTATGTTCGAATAAACGAAATACGAAATGGTATTTCGTATACAAAAATAACTCACACTTATAATTGTATGCTAATCGAAAAACAGCTGTCATTATTAAAAGTATGTATAAGTAATCACAGTTATCAAACTATAACAGTGTCTTTCGATTCTTCTGAACTGGAAATATTAGAAGTAATTTTTTGGGGAAATATTATTTATCCTGAAACGAAAACCGAAATGAAAGATATGCAATTGTTTTCTAATTTATCTGGTGATCATATTTTCAAAACTGAAACTCCAGTTCTCAAGAGGAAATACAAAAATAATCGATTCGAAGTTATTTTGTCCCGATAAAATGAATGATCGATTCGAAGTTATTTTATCATAGCGACAGAATGATATTTGGGAAAAGTATAATGGCTAATGGAAAGAATTTTAGTTTTCAAATAATAATTCGACTGCCAACCGTACAATTCTACGGGTAATTTATTTTCCATATAAATTTTAATCGGAGAATTTCGATAGTTGTTATCTATAATAAAAAAAATATTTTGCTGTCGTTGGTCTATTTTGGAAATAACGTTTCGTTCACTGTAAAGCATAACAACGTTTTGTAATATATCGTACTTATAATGAATTTCAGTTTCGACATCGTATGGAATCGCTTTTCCACTATTCCCATCTACAGATTCA
>JAFIDM010132380.1:22259-39448 GCA_023159025.1 Thereuonema tuberculata
AGCTTCACAAGAAGTGCGCGATCCTTTGGTACCATTGTCATTCTGCAATGAATTCCGCATTCTTCATCTGTCTGCTTTTGTAGAAGTTTTCACTCACGTATCTTGACATATACATTTGTCATTTGCATTATCCAATACAGTATTGCAGCGCCACGTACCGTTCCTTTCGGCCATCTCTTTTTTTTTTTTTTTTTTTGCGCAAACATAATTCTATCGCCACGGAAGTCTACCTGTGAAATATGAAGTCGTTCCGCTGATTGGTTCTCCAGTTACAGCTTTTCTAAATGTAAACTTTAATTATAAACAACTTGTATATATTGATCTCTAACTTGTCTCTAGCTTGTCTCAAATTAAAATCTTATGATGTAAATAATAACTGTCTTGATAGAAATAAAAAAAAATGTTCATACATATATGCTAGGCAACATTATATACATAGATAATATATAATTTATATAAATTACACTGTCCGGCCACTTTATTAGATATATCCCTGCTGTGCGCACAAATGGTATGGGCAGTGGGGGCAGTGTCATGGTGTGGGGGATGTTTTCCTGGCACACGTTGGGTCCATTAATACCTCTGGAGATACGTCAAGATGTAAGAGCGTACCTAAACATCGTAGCTGATTAAGTGCAACCATATATGTTTATCTTCATGCAGATGGCTACTTCAGCAGGATAATGCGCCGGTGCACAAAGCCCGCATCACTATGGGATGGGTTGAGGAACATGACGATGTCTTTTTCTTTTTGCAGTGTCCCCGGATCTCAGCGCGATTGGGCGGATGAGCTGGAACGGGCTGTTCGCTCCAGGCCTACACCTCCATCAAATCTTTAGGAACTGCGTGACACACTCATGTCTGCATGGTACACAATACCTCAACAACGTTTTCAGCATCTTGTGGAATCCATGCCTCGACGAATACAGGCTGTTTTGAGGGCTGAAGGAGGCTTAACACACTACTAGGTAGATGTACCTAATAAAGTGGCCGGGCAGTGTATATCCTTCTTTGTCCAAATAATGTTGATCCTTAATCTATATACAGGGTGTCCCAAATTGAAGTATACACTCTTTGAAACGTTATAGCTCAGAAACGAAATGAGATAGAAATATAAGGTGTGTTTTGTGTGTGTGATCCAGACGGCGCTGGAAAAGCATAGCAACACATTCATTGTTCTTCATTTGTTTAGAAACCAAAATGGCGGTGAGACTTTCATTCGATGAACGTAAGTGGATACTGAAGTGTTATTGAAAAGTGAAGAATGTTGCTGAGGTTCAAAGACGTTGGAGAGTTGAATTTGGTACACCACCGCCAACAAGGATAACAATAACAAAACCCCGAGACAAGTTTGAAGCCGAAGGAACGGTGGAAGATGTGTTGAAAGGTCGGTGCGGGAGAAAGAGAAGTTCCACTGATAACGAGACTGTTGATGCCGTCATGGAGGTTTTTGCACGATCCCCAAAGAAGTCAGTGAGGCAATGCTCTTGTGAAATTGATATTGCCAAATCTAGTGTTCATCGAATTTTGCAAAAATGGAAGCCTTACATTCCGCGACGCACTAAATGAGGACGAACCAGATAGGCGACTGCAATTTTGTGAGTGGTTCCTGCACAAGTGTAACGAAAGGGAGGATTTTCAAGATTTAATTGTTTGGTCAGATGAAGCAACATTCAAACTTAATGGCTTAATTAATTGTCATAATTGTGTGTACTGGGCTAACGAAAACCCAAACATCATTGAAGAAAAGACCGACAATCTTCCAGGGATAATGGTACGATGTGGTCTGTGCTCCAGAGTTACTTGGGTCGGACATTTTCGAACGTACTGTCACGGGACAGACTTACTCATGATTTCACGTTTACTTCCAACAGGACAGGCTCCACCTCACTTTCATTTCGATGTGAGAACTTTCCTCGATCACACATTCAATCACAGATGGATAGGACGAAGAGGAAGTGCGACGGAGTTCCCACCTCGATTTCCCGATTTAACCCCTCTCGACTTCTACCTTTGGGGAACTTTAAAGAACACAGTGTACGACACAAACCCACAAACACTGACGGAATTAAGAGATCAGATTGAACATTCCATCAATGACATTCCATTGGCTACAATCCAGTCGGTTTGTCGCTCTGTTCGACGTCGGTGTTGGAAGTGTACTGTGGCAGAAGGAGGACATTTTGAAATGTACGGGCCTAAGGAAGTTTACGGAATAAAATACACCAAAACTTACATTTCTATCTCATTTCGTTGCTGAGTTATAACGTTTCAAAGTGTGTATACTTCAATTTGGGACACTCCGTATCGAGGGGGGGGGGGGTCCAAATCGCTGCGTAGTAGACATCACATGGTAGAAACTTGGAAATTCTCTTGTATTGAAATAATAAATAGAACTAATAAAAAAAAATAAAATAAAGGGTTTTGAAAATTAGCGAAATAAGATTGGAAATATTAAATTGAGAGCAATCTGACACTCTACAAAAATAAGTAATAAATAAATAAATAGAAAAATGATCTTTTCAAAGATATTACTGAGACATAAATTATAAATTTCACTGTTATTGCATCAAATATTACAAAATAAAATTGGTTTTTAACTACATTGACTTCTTTTACAATAAAGACCAATGAAAAGTAAACCATTGAAGTGCTAGTAAAGAAATTAGAGCAAAACAATTGATAAAATTCAATTTTTTTAATTTTTATTTTGCTATATTTAACAATTTCTTATATAGTAAAAATGATGTTATTGAAATTGTAATGCTTTATTTTATTATTTCTTCTCCGATATTTGAATTAAAAAATGTGTCAATCTTACAATAAAAAAAAATTGTCTGTGAACCTGGGTTCATAGATATGTTAATCAGTTTCATTTAGTTGCATTTAGTTGATTGCACGAGGAATCCTGTAATTTCATTAGAAGAGACATAAGCTGTGATTTAAATTCTTTAAAGGATTACCATAGTCTAGAAAAGCTTAGAACGTTCTAATAGTGACAATGTGTTATGAATTCGATACGATATTTTGTCAATGACAGAACGACAAAACAATGGCAAGTTGTGCAGTTGCAAATTGCACAGCTTATTACAAAATAACGAAATTCTCCGAAACTATATATCACAGATTTCCACGAGATCCAACTTTGAGAAAAGCATGGATATCGCAGTGTAAGCATGGGGGTAATTTATTTATTTATTTCAATCCAGACAATGCTAGAGTATGTTCACAGCATTTTCATGAAGAAGATTATCAGCGTGATCTGAAAGCTGAGTTACGGGGAGCCTAAAAGATGTCTGAAGCCGGATGCAATTCCTTCATTAAATTTGCATGGTCAGAGCTCAGCAAGGAATACGGATTAGGTAATTAATCCCACTTATAGACCTCCTATGAAGTACTTCGCATCATCGAAGTAAACGCTATATGTAAGTGAAAAATGTAAATAATTTATTGATTTTTTTCCTATAATATTTATTTTCCTCCTTCTTAATATTTTTCTGTTTTAAATACGTGAAGAAAGTATTTACAAAGATGTTTTTTAAGGAAAGTAACCTTGTGTTAGAATTCGAGAAAAAAAAATATTTAATCTTATCATTTTTTCCGTTTGTTTTCTAAATTATCGTAACTGACTGACAAAAAATAATATTTCAGTCGGACAAACATAATATTACAAACAAAACATAAAAATATAAAAAAATTCATTTATATATTTTTTTTAATCAATTTCTTCGATAATAATGTTACAATTTTCATTTTCGTTTTCCATCGATCGATTTTCAACCAATCTCAGCAGTTCTTTAGATTTACATTCGAGGTTTTTGGCTGTCAATCGAGTCGGATTACGATCCAACCACGATACAATTTTATCACATTTCTTCAATACGTCTCGTTCGGTCATAGACGATTTAATAGCAAACACCGTATTTTCCAATTTGTTTCGTAACTGAATGACTTTTCGTTGTTGCTCCTCTTCTTTTTTAAATTTTTCGCTCTCATTTATCATTCTTTCAATTTCTTTTTGCGAAAGACGACTCTTTTTGACGGTAATGTTTTTCGATACGTCGCTATTTTTCTCGATACTCGAAACGTTCAAGATACTGTTTGCGTCGATATCGAACCTTACTTCGATCTCCGGTCTACCTTTGTCGGCAATAGGAATATCAGTCAATTCGAATTCGCCTAAAAAGTTGTTATCGTAAGTATACAGTCTTTCGCCTTCGAATATTTTAATCAGTACCGATGTTTGATTATCCGAAACTGTCGTAAAAGTTTTAGTAAGTAATCGGAAATGTCCTGTTTCGATCAATGATCGGTTCCATAATTTGATGCACAGTTTCAATGCCTAATGTCAAAGGAACGACATCCACTAGGATAATGTCGCGACCCACATCATTGGCAATTATTAATTGGGAAGCTTGAATCGAAGCGCCGTAAGCGACAGCTTCGTCCGGATGAATACTATGATTGAGTTGTTTTTTATTTTCGAAAAATCTATCCAACAACGATTGAATGTAAGGTATACGAGTCGATCCTCCGACCAGAATAACTTCGTCGATTTCGCTCTGCGTAACTTGGCATCCTTTAAAGCTTTTTCTACCGGTTCTAAAGTTTTTGTGAATAAATCTTTACACAAGTTTTCGAATCGAGCTCGGGTAATATTATAATGAAAATCGATTCCGTCGTGTAAACTGTCAATTTCCAACGACGCTTGATTGCACGAAGACAGACTTCGTTTGATGTGCTCGCACGCAGTTCGCAGACGGCGTAAAGGTTTCGCCAGCGTCTCAATGTTCTTTCCATGTTTACGCTGAAATTCTTTGACTAAAAAATTCACTAGACGCGTATCGAAATCTTCTCCTCCAAGATGAGTATTGCCCGAAGTCGAAAGCACTTCAAAGAAGGAGCAATTATTGGATATTTCGACGATCGAAACATCGAACGTTCCACCTCCCAAATCGTAGATTAAAACTTTTAATGACATTTCTTCATTTTTTTTCCGTTTTTTTATTCTGAATTCCGTAAGCCAGTGCGGCGGCCGTCGGTTCGTTGATGATCTGCAACATGTTCAGACCGGCTATAGTAGCTGCGTCTTTGGTTGCTTGGCGCTGAGAATCGTTGAAATAGGCCGGAACGGTAATGACGGCATCCTTTATTTTCGTACCCAGAAAAGATTCGGCCGTCTCTTTCATTTTACAAAGAACCATCGAACTTATTTCTTCGGGTGAAAATAGACGAATCTTGTTTTTATAGGAAATTTTAATTTTCGGATTACCGCCGTCGTCGGACACTACGCAAAAAGACCAATTATTCAAATCTTTTTGAACTCTTTCGTCATCGTATTTCAATCCGATAATTCTTTTCACGTCGAAAATTGTGTTTTGCGGATTGATACAAGCTTGCGTTTTAGCGGCATCGCCTACAACTCGCTCGGTACTATTAAAAGACACGTAACTGGGTGTCGTACGGTTCCCTTGATCGTTGGCAATAATTTCCACTTTATTAAAAATGAAAACTTCTACGCAAGAATAGGTAGTTCCTAAATCGATTCCTATTGCATAACATTCCATTTCGTATTCTTTTGTTTCTTTCCTTGATTTTTTTTTAATTACTATTTTATTTTTTTCTACTAAAACAGGTTGTCTACTTGAATTTAAAAAAAATTAACTAAAACTAAATCTCAACACAAAAAAAAATAAGAAACTCAATCAAGTTTAATTGATATTTTTTTTTAACTGATTTGGAAAAATGATATAAATATGAACATATATAAAGTGTTGTTTTATTTATTTATTTTATTTTTCAAAAAAGAAAAGACATAATGGATTATTATTGTATTCGTGAATTATATAATCTCATAGAAAAACACGGAGAACAAGTGTATCACGAATTTAAAAAATTAGTAAAACAAGCGTGGTTTAATTATTGTACCGTAGTGCCGGGTCAATGTATTAGTATAATATTAAATAAGATTATATGTAAGAATTTTTCACAAAGCTCTTTAGGCAGTCAACATTACATTAGTAGTATTATTACAAATAGTAATATTAATAGTAATACGAATAATAACGATATCGTATATCGCAAAATCGATTTAAAATCTTTAACATCTTCGCAATTATATTCTCTTAATCAGCACTTAAAAATGTACACGTGTTTAGAAGATTTACTAGAAAAACGTAAAGTCAAAGAATTTGTCGTGATGACTTTTTATAAAGAGCGTTGTGACGACGACGATCATAACAATAATAAATTTATCAAAGTGGTAACGTGGTCCAATCAATGGAAAGAAACTATCCGAGAATACGGCGGATTACAAAATCTGTATTTTACTACCAACATTCGAATATTTGAATCTCATTACGGATCATTGTGCTCCGCTATTAATTATGATAATATATTTAACGAATTTGAAGCTTTACACAGTGTCAATTTAACTATTATATTCTTAAATATGTTCTTTATGCACAACAATCATCAGAATATACCGATTAATCGATTTGGAATACATCATTTAAAAGATCCGTTGACAATCGTCTCTTTCGAAGCGCTAGAAAAAGCTTTAGAAACGATGGCCAAAACCGAAAGAACCGATCATCTAGTCAAAAACTTGTCTCATATTATCGTTTCGCTGCCTCCGTTATTAGGTACAAATTCAGATTTTTTTGAAGAAATTGAAACTACTAATACTACTAATAATAATTAGTTTTTTTTAAAAAAAATGATAAATGAAAATTTTTTCTTCTTCTTTTTCGTTTTCTATATATAATAATATATCTAGTTGTTGTTTTTTTTTATGTGGTGATGATCTAAGACTATTATTACAATGGAAAATATTTGTAACAAAGACGACGATATCTTTTATCGATATAAAATGCCCAGTTTAATGATTAAGATGGAAGGAAAAGGAAACGGTATCAAAACGATTTTAGTCAATATCGAAGAAATAGCAAAATCGCTTAATCGATTTCCAATATATCTATTAAAATATTTCGTTTACGAACTCGGCGCTCAAACTCGATACGATACAAAAAACAATCGTTATAGTATTAACGGATTTCATGATTGTTTAAAATTACGAAATTTAATTAGAACATTTATAAATCGTTTCGTTTTATGTTCGGAATGCGATAATCCAGAAACGAATTTATTAGTTTACGTGAAAAAAGAAATGATTTTTAAACAATGTTTGGCTTGTGGAAATAGAGACGAGATCGATATGCGACAAAAACTAGCGACTTTTATATTAAAATATCGTCCTTCATAAAAAAAACAAAAACAAAATAAAACAACAAAAATGGCTGGTTTACGTGCAAAAAAATCCATAACGGAAACGGATCATCGAAATGCCGAATTTTTTGCAAGAAGAAGATTGATGCGTTTGAAATTAGAACGATATAAAAATAATCATCCCTATTTTAACAATATAACTATCGAAGAAACTGATTATTGGACCGATAACCCAATATTTCATATACCGCCTGGAATATAGGTTAAAAACGTTCGAGCTAAATTTTCTACCTAATACGATTGTCAGCGGTTGAGTTGTTATCCTTATCTCTTGGAATCATCCGTCGAGAAATGTAAGCGTGAAAATATGGTGGAAGACAGCGACGTTGCCGGGGTACCGAACCGGCCGTGTTCTCGATCGTGTTTCGACGTTGTTAACAATCCGAAAGAAGACACAGCCAATATGCTTCAGACGATTTGGCAAAACGGAGACTGTTATTTCGCCAATGCTATGCTGCAAAAAGTATGCACCGATGTTTCTCTACGTATGAAATTGGCTCTGAACGTTGACGCACTCCCTTCTTCGCTAAATTTACCACCCCCTTTTCGCTGGGATGCCAATTTGCAAAGGTGTTGTATGACTAAAGAATACTGCAAATTTTACGGATACGAATACGACGATAAGACACGAGACTGTTATTCGACAATGGCTCAGACTGTTTTCGAATATATCTTCGGACAAACTATCGTGCGTGGAATATCGAGAACCTCTAAACCGGTAAATCGTAAAAAGAGATCGCTCGATGAAAAAAATGAAGAAGAAGAAGAAGAGATCGTCGATAAAGAAACAATTCAAATTGACCTGCCGAATTTAAAAATATTGGAGAAATTCAATCCTACATCTTCTACCGAAAAATTAATCGAATGCGCGATCGAACTGATCAATTCGACGGCACTCGATTATACACTCGACAAGGCGATTGAAAAAGTAAAAATTCTGTTTAAGAAATCCATAAAATTATTACCAAAACTGAAAGAGATATTACTTAAAAAATATATGCCGAAAAAAATGCTAACGTATCTATTTCGATTTACGTTTTTGCGAATCGTAAAAAATTTTATTACCATACGTTTTTGCACGATAGTTTTACACCATTTAGTTTTTTTTACTTCGTTGTTGCAATATGGTATATTGCTCGTCTTACCTTTAATAGGTTTCATTTTAGATCTCGTAGATCCTTTAAATTTACAATATTATATCGACCCAAAAAAATTGACGGAAATGGCAAATGGTTTATGGAAGCAATACTATTCCTATTTGTATTCAATCTTCTTTCAAGATTATCAACAATACTGGACTGATGTAATAGAAAAACGAAATTTACTTAAAGTGAATCCAGAATTTTTAATTATATGATAGAAAGTTTATTGGAAGACAAACAGAAAGATAATTCGGAAGACACGATATACGAAACTAATCAGTACACTTTCTATTTCGAACACTTGAAAGTAGATTCTTTCGGTAACGAAATTGAATTGATCTATGAAAATAGCGAAGACAGAGACGAGATTATCGAAAACGAAAAGCAGTATTTTGAATATTTAGAACAGAGTGTCGAAAATTATAAAGTTAAAAAACGGTCCCCAAAGAAAAAATAAATTTCAGGAAACTGAAATTTTAAGAAACATCACCTATTCTTTTCTAATCATTGGCATCGTTTTTACGTCCGTGTTTTTTTATAATAAAGTACTTTCTTCGGTCGTTATAAAGAGTATCGTTTATTTACAAATATTTGTTATCTGTTTTTTCTTTATTTTATGGACGATTACAATCAGTTGGTTTATGTATTAGTTTTTTATTTTTAATATTCTTACAAAGATATAAAAGAAATTTACAAAGAATAAATAATTACAGAAAGTAATATAATATTTCAATTTTAATCTACACACTATTTTGTATACTTTTAGTAATATCGTCGCGGTCTTTCATTCGAAAATTCCTTCGATCCACGATCTGACAAATGTAGGATATCTTCGATTTTTGTATTTTTATCAATCAATATGATCTTGTTGCCACAAGGTTTATAGGGTACATCGAGATCTCTAAGAATATCTTTAATCCGCGGGATACATTTTTTGTTCTTGGGATTTTATTTATTATGTATATTATTATTATAATAATATATATAATTATTTTAAGAAATATTACTACTTTTGTTTTTTTAAAGAAATTTCTATTAATTTAAGCTATCTAAATTTTTAAAAGCTTTTTTTATAATAGAATCTAGTCGTTTTCGCGGAATTTTATAATATTCATGTTTGAAATGAAAATCCGTAAGTAACTGATGTATACGTGTTTCATATTTGAATTTATCGTTACAATAATATTCGTATAATAATTCGAAATCTTCATAAGTTGCCAACTGTTGTAAACGCCTTTTTATATTATCCGTACAACCTACTTTATAAATATTTTTCTTTTTCATTGTTGGAGTAGCGGCAACGTATACAATTCCTTTAGTTTGAAACAAAGGTAAGTTCTCTTTATAATAGATGCCATATTGTTGAAATAATATTTTCAAAGATTCTTGGTTTTTTAAAGCCGGTATCAGTTGTTCGCAAATCAATGACATAAATACTTTCGCTTCTGGTTTTTTTGAACGAAGTACCAAAGAGTAGAAACCAGGTTCCGATATAAAAGTCGTGTGGGGTTGCCAATTGGATGGAATTTCATCAAGAGTATGTTCTCTACCAAGCTTACTCTCCTTTAACTGTTTCCAAGATCGTTTATATTCAGCGTCGACATGATGACTAATTGCGTTACGTGGGTCTTAATATTCTAAAAAAGCAGCCATTTCTTTTCCTTTAAACCAGTACTCTTCTTCCGATCCGTCTGAGTTAGGTATAATTAAAACATAACATTCAAAAGTAGTAACATCATTATTATATAAAGAAAATGTTTTAAGAACGAGAGACATCTTTTTTAACTGCTGATTCTTTAATACTTTCTTTTTAGAAAAATATAATAATTTACAATAAATAATTTACGATAATATATTATTCTTTAAAAAAATATATTAAGATAAAACCGAGTATATATATAGGTTTAAAGTTGTAAGAAATGTTAACTGTTTATTTATATTACAATTTTGAATAGAAAAAAAACTATCGATGAGCAATCGTAATTTTGATTTTTCTTTTTCTTCTTCTTTCGTACTCAAGAGACAGACGGAAACTTTATACTGATTTGAACGGGATAATGATCGGAAACTTCTTCTGCCTCTTTGGAACTAAGTTTATATTCTTCATCGAAACGGAATATTTTTGGAAAATCTTGAGTTAAGTACTGAGATAGTTCTTTTGTGACAACAATTCGATCGAAAGCGCAAACGCTCTTTGTGACAGTGGTGTCTTCTTTAGAATTAATCAACCATTTATATTTTTCTTTTTTCAGTCCATAGTAGAAAAGTGTCCCAGTATTTCTTCGCAGCATATTTATAATCGGCATTAAAATCTCCCATCAAAACAATATTGTTTGTATCTTGCATCACCTTTTGCATTACGCGATGCAAATCTTGTAACTCTGCCACTGCATCTAACGGCTTCACGTGAATTACTATCGTAGCAAAAGAAAAATTTCCAATATTAGTTTTCCATTTCGCTACATAAGGTTCTCGTTCGTATATATCATATTATTGGTCGTCGTATACGTAATCTTCGTTCACCTGAAGTTTATCCGCCCTGTATAAAAATCCGTATTGTTCCTTGCTAAACGATCTTCCTAATCTAGGGCTTATTTTAAGCTCGTAAGAGCCTTCGATCGTTTTGTTATTAACTTCTTTCAATAGCATTTCTATCGCTTTTCCTGATTTGTCAACTATTTCTTGAATCGCAATCAAGTCGTATTTTAATATTATATTAACTATAATATCTCGAACTGAAACGTTCTTGACTTTTTTAATTCCGAAATTTCTTATATTGAAAGCTGCTACGTCGATGCATTCGCCCGCATCATTAACCTTTAAGACGCGGACTAATAGAAAGAAAAATAGAAAATATCGAAATCCAGTCATTTCGAAAAGTGTAATGGAAATGAAAAATGATATTATTATTAGTATCTTTTTTTTAAAAAAATAAATCTTGGACAGGGACATAGTATAAAGAATATTATCTTATAATTACTTTTTTTTTATAAAAAACATAAAATTAAATAATAATGTCTAAAATAAAGGAAAAAGAATGGAATCTATAAATTATTTATGATGACCTTACGTCTGTCGTTGTGACTCGTCATAGCTAGGAGGAAGATCTGTTGCTGTAATATGAAAATATGGATTATAAGGAGGTTGGCGTTCAGTTGTATCTTCTGGGTTAAAAGGAGGCGGTTGGATGTGTTCGGTTGTTTCTTCTCCTATATTTTTCAATACATTAAGAGAATGTTGAACCTCTTTTAATTTTTCTCTAGCCTCTTCTTTATCGTTCCAATGATTTGATAAATTATAAACTGCGTATATAAAAGAACTATAAATGAATATCATTTTAAAAAAAATCAATATTATTCCTATTAGGCAAAACCACGACATGACAATAATAACAAATATTCCAATCAGAATTCCAACTAAAAACATTATCATAGCACGTTTATAGTTTTGTATTTTATCTGCAGCATTTTGATCGATTTCTTCTTGGATGTTAGCTACATTTCTTAAAGCAGCAATAATAATTATACTGTAATCGTTATTTCTATCGAAAGATGATGTTCTTTCTGCAAACGTTTTAATCATTTTTGTTTTTTCTAAATATTTTTGCTCTTTTTCTTCAGTTTTAAGTAATCTAGTAAATACAAATATACAAAAACCTATTACTACGCTGTAAAGAGAAGTGGTTACAATAATATTTTCCCAATTAATTATTTTTAAAAAAGTTTGCTGTCTTTCTTCTTTTTCCTTTTTTTTCTCTCGCTTTTTAGAATTATTAATATGATGGTAATGATTTATCACAGTTGTATTTGTACAATGATTATTTAGTAGAGGAGGAGGAGGAGTATGATAAATAAAATTACTTCTTTGTTCTTTATTATTATTATTATTATTGTTGTTGTTGTCTTTTTTGATCTCTGGATCAGCAAGTTGTAACTGGACACGTTCGATCCAAAATTTGATAAGATCTTTCATTTCGTTAGATAACATGATAATTTAATTTAAGAAAAAATAAATAAATAAACTCAATATTTTTTTTTGCTATTTATACTATATTTATCTTTATTTAAAAAAAAAAAATACATAAATAAGATTACTTAATCATAAATTATAATATCTTGTATTTTTAACAAAGATATTAAATACAATTTTAATTCCATTGGTAAAATTTGTATTATACCTTGATTAACAAAAGGTAACATATAATTTTCTAAGTGTGTTTTAAATTTTCTTTTGTTATTTAGACAATCCAAATTATTCTCTTCTTCTGTAACTATAAATTCCATATAACAAAATAAATCTTGTTTAAATGTAGGTAAAATATCGGGTTCTTTTGGTAACGATAGTAATAATTTGGTAAAATTTGGTAGCGCATTTCTTTTTAAAATTTTGTTTCTTAAACAAATGCGTTGTATTATTAAACTAAATTTGTCTTGGTTAATGTTATTTTTACCGTTATAAAATTTTTCGAGACAAAGATTATTTTCTTCTAACTGATCTAGTTTCGATCTTATTTCAGTAGAAAAACGGAAACGATTTAAATCGGGAAAACGATGAAAATAAACATCTTTTAAACAAACGTTTCTATTTAAGAAATGTATAATATCTAATATAAAATTATTATTTTTCGTATGAGGATTTTCAAATTTACATTGTAAGTGTAATACCTTTAAATTCTTATTGCTAAAACCATTACAAAAATATAAAAAAGTAGATTGCGAACAAAATGGCATCGCAGATAAATCTAATTTTTTTAAGACTTCATTTTTGTTTATAAAATGAAGTAACGTGTCTATAAGATGCTTATTATTTAATCCGAAATCTCCACATGGAATTATCTTCAAAAATGAAATAGAATTGGAATTTTTATTTTTATTAAGAATGGTAAAGATTAATTCAAATTCGTACGAATTTTCTATATATACAATTAATTTTCTTGTTGTTTTTAATAAAAATAACAATTTATCTAATAATAAGACATCGATATTTCTTATTATTAGTGTTTGAAATATTGTTGTTGGTGTTGAGTTCTCTCGATCTCCGAATTGCAAACCTACATATATTACATTTTGATCAAAAACATTAAAATAAGATACAATATTTTTCAAACCTACGTATATTTTATCTTCATCAAAAAAATTAAAGCAAGATACGATATTTTTTATTTCCAATTGATTATAATCGTTATGCTTCATGTGCCGACAGAATCGGTCGCTACCTAAAAAATATCTAAGATTGCTATTTAAAAATAAATTACCTAATATTATACATTTATTATCTCGATTCAAATTATTTGTTTGTTGCAAAAATGTAATTAATTTACATAATGTCTCGCGATTTGTAACAAAATAACAGTTTATTATTTTTAAAAGCTTTAAGTTTGAATGATTAATCATTATTTCGCATAATTCTTTTATTTGTATCGCATCTGTTATTATAAGATTTTTTAAATAAATAACATTGATATTATCGTACTGTTGTATAAATTGTAAAACCTTTGTGGCAAGTTCGTTCGTTAAAGAGGACCCACTTTTTATTTTTAGATATTTTATATCCAGTCTTTTCCAAACATCAATGTCGTCTGAAGTTAAATGAGACATTTCGTATTTCAAATTTATCTTTAAATTTTTTCTAGTTGTTAATTTTTCTAAAGTTTCTATAAAATATTTCTTTGAAGTTTTATAATTAACAGTAATCGTCGCTTCTTTTACAGAAGTATTAGATGCTAAAGTTTCTATAAGATACGATATATCTGCTGTTGGTTTCGTAGTAAAATCTATATTAAGTTCTTCGATAGTACAATCAGGTTCCTTTAAATAACATATAAAAAATGAGTCTGTGTCATCAATTTTTGTGAATATTTTTTCATTACGTTGTATAGTTGATATATCTAGCGGAAACCTCGTTGTTATTATTTTCTTTCTAGGTAACTGTACATCATTTAGCCAAGACATTTTCTTGGTGATATGTAGTTATAAATAAAATAAAAGACAAAAAATATGTTCCCTATGTGATATATATATTATATTTTTGCTCTCAATACGTTTTTAATTTTGAATATTAATTTTTAGTAATAGCGTGTTTCAAAACATTATTTTTTTTCAATTGTTTGAAAAGTCGCAATATAAACTCACATTCGATACTTAACATAAATTTATTGAATTAATTTAAAAAACTAAATTATCATTTTGATTCATCTTTGAAGTTTATAGTTACATTGAATAAAATTTTTTTCGTTCAATCTTTTTCTATATTAAATACATACGCTTTATCTTGAAATTTTGATTTATTTGGACTAGTTAAGAGAAAGCACCTATTCAATTCATAACATTTAGATAACAGGACCGATTAACGTTAATAATTCATCTTGGTTTATATTTACAAAACGATATCGTGGATCGAGAACTAAGATTTTTTCTTTGCTATTTTTATTGGTTTTTTTAATCTTTAAATTTACAGGATCTATATAATAGTAATATTCATTAGAATTGAAATCGTTCTCTTTTAATTTCCCTATTTCGTTTTCTAATAACAAACTGTCTAAAATCGCCCCTCGATATTGAGGAAACGGTTTGTTGTCGGGACAAAGAAATACCGAATCTGTTGTTGGAAATACGTGATACCCCGGCGATAAACCTTTACAATAATCGACGACATATTCTTTTGGATGAACGCATTCTTTCAGTAACACATTTAGTTTAGTCAAATCGTATTTTTTTCCTCATCATTACTGGGACACTGTTTCAATATCTTATCAACGTTCCCGAATCGATTACATAGATAAATAGTATTATTTTGTTTATCTATAGACTCTGCCAGTGTTTCGTTGAACCAATCGTCCGTGTAGAATACTGCATTCTTGCATCGCTTATCTATGCAAGTTTCGTATACCGAATGATAAAATTCCTCGGCACTACACTGACAAGCTCTTTCTGATCTTGTTCAGAACTATCGACTTTTCGTGCAGTCCAATATTAGAATTGAAGCGATGTGTTTTAGAATTGTACTCGAAATCCTTTAAACTATCTACCGCTGATTTTGATCCTTCTTCGAATATCGAATTATAAAAATCAATATTTTTTCTATTTTTTTTGACAAAAGAAATATCGAAAACACTCGAACATATATTATTGAATTTGGATGTTAAAAAATGAATAGCAAAACGGTCGTCGTTGCCAATAGCTTTTCTCTTATAAATATCATTCAATTCCGCTAAACATGGTTCGTCTTCTTTCAACTGAAAAATAGAAACGCAACGGTTTTTGAAAAACAACTCGCCGTTTGGACAACTTTCTTCAATACGCCGGGGACAATTGAAATATTTCTGAAAATTCCATTTGTTAACAATTCCCCAGCGTTGATAATTTCTATCGCAAATATCTGTCGGTTTTAAAAGTTGTTATTTTCGTATTGAATATAGGGATCTTTTTCTGTTTTTATTTTGTTATTATTATTATTGTTATTTCGGTCGTAATATAGAACGGGACGATAATCGCTATATTTGGAATTGCCTACTATAGAAAACGCAATTTTCTCTGAGAATGAAGTCGAAAACGGATCTAGATCCGTTTTCAAATGAAACGGACGACATGTTTCACCATCGTGAAAAACATTATACAGATACGGAATATAATAATCGTTATATTCTAGAAATGGAAATGTCAACTCGTTTGCTGCTGTTGTATTTTTTTCTTGAGAACACGTAATCCGTTCAGCTCGTCCGTTTTCGCAATACCACGCCTGGTTCGAGTACAGAAACGCTTTATTTTTAACTATAGGAATGTAACCGTTTTCTGTCGCTATATTGCTGCACACTCAATGGATGCAACGTTCGGTGTCCACGTGAAAAATCTCATCCGATTCGCAAGATTTCAACCTCGGTATTCCATTTTCGCTACATTCGTAATATTGTCTAGGATTACTAGAATCGACCAAATAGCGACGATTTTCACATTCTTTTATCGGCAATGGAAATAATTCATTGTCGTTATTACTTATTCTATTTTTCTCTAAATTAATCAAATCGACTTGATATGAAAAAACAGTATTAAACAAAAACGAGTCGAAAGCTACGACACATTTTTTCTGGATATTATTATAATAGGAGCCTATTTGCGAACAATAATGAACAGATTCAATTCCACCTTGACCGTCACAAATAAAATAGGGAATCCCGTTTTCGATTTGATTCAAATTAATCGCATCATTATTTTGATTCAATTCCTCTATCATTAATATATCTTTAAAATGAAACGGAGCAGGTTCTCCGCGCTTTCGATTCCGACACGCGAAACTCATTAATCGGCATTTTTCTCCATCAAATCTGTAATACGATGAAAACTTATCACCGCGTTGATTACAAAACATTTTTTCTTGATCGGTAAAAAAAGACAATTGAATAGAATAGGAATAAGGATTGTTTTCTATAGAATTAAATTTTATTTTTTTCGAAAAGGAATCTATAATTGACGTATCTATAATATTTATATTTTGACAAGACCGTTTCCGAAATGAGGGATCTACAAAAGTATTATTAATTGACGAATGGTTTTTACAGAATTTTCGGAAAAACTCTCGGCTAGACAATAATGGTTTTTTAAAAGATAAAAACATTCGATAATACAAAATTATAGACAATTCTATAAAAATAGCAAAAAATTTTATACATATTAATATTTTAATCATATTATTTATTTTTATTTTTTTTTCAATTAGCTACAATCAAAAGGTTTACAAAAAGAAAAAAATCAAACAAACATTTTT
>JAFIDM010132381.1:0-18400 GCA_023159025.1 Thereuonema tuberculata
TGCATTTTATACCATTTTTTCTAAGTCTTCTATCTCAATAATTTTTAAAAAGTTTGAACTTTCTTCTGTTCTTATCAAAATTGTTCCATTCTTTAACCACACATATTTGTACAACTTTATAGAAGAATATAGAATAAAACCATATCTGTATCGTATCCCTTCCTTATATATGGTCGATTTTCGATATTTCTGATCTTTTCTGATGGTTTATTCCATGGTTTCTGATAGTTTTAGGATCAAGTCGCGACCCACCTGTAACCCTTTAACGACCCACTAGTCGCGACCCACCGGTTGGGAACCGCTGTTGTAGAATAAAACTGTTGTTAGAATTGATTGATTTTATTGTTTTGACAGAGATAAATTTAACAGAAAATGAAGTAGAATTGTATAAGATAAATTATTGGAACACGTTTTTCAATCTAAGACAAAATCAAAGAGGTGGAGGAATAATTTAATAGTAATGTTGATAAAGTTTTTATATCTTCTAATTGTTTTGAATGCTTAAGTTTAAATTTAAAACGTGAAATGTGGAAAACAACCTAAATATCCTAGTCATCTATAGACTTCCAAAACAAAAAAAAAAGTTATTTATAAATAAATTGGAAGAAATTTTAATAAAAATAATTTCTTTGAAATTAATTGGGTTATAATTGGAGATATAAATATAGATTTATGTAAGTTAAATAAAAATCATAATGTAAAATTATACATAGAAACTTTGGGTTGTCAGGGATTTAGAAATTGCTTGTATGACACTATAAGACATGGAAAAACTTGTAACAAAAGTACAAAGACTAGCATCGATCATATCTTTACAAATATAACAGATAAAGATTACAAAGTTTTATTATAAAAGAAAATATTTCAGACCACTTTATAACATCTTTAAGCATAAATGTAGAAAAAAATACTAAAAATAAATAGTGTAAATATAAATCTAAAAGAAAGACGAAAAAAATTTAAAAAGATTGATCACCATCTTCTGAAAAACAATTTAAATAACTTATTGGAAAGAATAGAAAGTAAGGGAATTGATGATCCTAATATGTTGTATAATAATATATTAAGAGAATATAATAAATCCAAAAGAAATATAATTTTTCATAAAGAAAGAAAAAACAAATAAAAATAAAAAAATAAATGAAATACATAAACTTGCACAAGAAATGGACAATGAAAATATAAAGAAAACACTTGCGGAGAAATTCTTAATTATTACCAAAAAATTGCAAAAACATTATAATTTAAATTGCAAGGAAAAAATTAAAAATGATATAAATAAAATGAATACTATTGTAATTGAAGAACCAAATGAAAATTATATTATAAACATAATAAATGCTATGGATGTTAAAAAATCTAGAGGACATGATTTGATATCCATTTCTGATATTAAAATAAATAAGGAAATTTTTTTCTCTATTAATTACAATAATGACAAAAATAATTATAAATAGAAATATATAAATTAGAAATATATCCAAATATTTTTAAGGTATCAAAAATTATTCCAATATACAAAAATAATGCTTACAATGATCAGAGAGATGTATGATGGATATGAATGTAGAGTGCTGCACAATGGAAAACTCACAGAGGCTATCCAGACAAATGCTGGAGTGAGACAGGGGTGTATTCTATCACCTACCTTGTTCTTGTTGGTTTTGGATAGAGTGATGAGAAGGGTTGTTGATGACAGGAAAAGAGGTATCCAGTGGGGAATGAATGATAGGCTTGAAGACCTGGATTTTGCAGATGATATATGCCTGCTCTCACAAAGATTTCAGGATATGGACAGTAAGCTGTCTAGGCTACAAAAGGAAGCTGAGATTGTAGGGCTAAAGATTAATACCAAAAAAACTAAGGAAATGAGAGTTCGATCTGATAAAGACATGCGACTAGCAGTGTATGGAGAGGAGTTGGAGCAAGTTGATTCCTTTGTGTACCTGGGTAGCATAGTCCGGAAAGATGGAGGAGCGGATGAAGAAGTTAAGTGTCGGATTCGGAAGGCAAATGGAGCCTTTGTCCAGTTATATCCTGTCTGGCGAAATAAAAACATATCAAGGAAAACCAAGCTTCGATTATTCAACAGCAATGTGAGGTCGGTCCTCCTCTATAGCTGTGAAACATGGAAGACAACAAAAACAATTGTAAATCAGCTGCAGGTTTTTGTAAATAGATGTCTACGGCAAATTTTAAATGTGAGGTGGCCGGATACGATCTCAAATAATGACTTGTGGGAGGCAACAGATCAACGGCAGATTGAAGAACAAATCAAAGAGAGAAAGTGGAGGTGGATTGGCCACACATTGCGTAAACAACACGGAGCTGTTGAAAGGACAGCACTAGATTGGAATCCGCAAGGAACACGGAGGCGAGGTCGCCCGAGGAAAACATGGAAAAGGACAGTGGAAGAGGAGGCTTTGGAGGCTGGTAAAATCTGGAGTGAGGTGAAATGTTTGGCTGTCAACAGAACTAGATGGAAGGTCTTTAATGCTGCCTTATGCTCCACTAGGAGCGACAGGAAATAAGTCAAGTAAGTCAATGCTTACAATGACTGTAAAAATTACAGACCTATTGCTATTTCTTCGACACTAGGTAAAATAATTGAAAATTTTTTTACTAAAATCTTACAGGAATATTTAAAGGTTTATGACATTATACATAAAAATCAATATGCTTACCAACAAAAAAAAGTACAACAAAACTTTTAGAAGATTTTTGTGAAAAGATTAATAAAAACCTAACTAAAAATTACTTTGTTTTATTAATTACCATTGACTTGTCTAAGGCATTTGATTTGATTGACCATAAATTACTTTTGTCTAAATTTTAAAAAAATGATATAAGGGGAAAAATGTTAAATATTATAGAAAGTTATTTAGAAAATAGAAACATTTTGTACAAATAGATAATATTTCAAGTAAAAGGAAAAGAACAAATATTGGAGTGCCCCAAGGATCAAATTTAGGACCAATATTGTTTGTAATCTTTCTAAACGATCTTTTTTCTCAAATAAAGGATTGCAAAATATATATATTTATGCAGATGACATAATAATATATAGCCTACAAAACTGTAAATAAAACTCTTCAAGATAATTTTGATATTTTACAAAAATGGTTACATGATAACAAACTCGTTCTAAATAATGAGAAAACGAGAGGAATATTTATTAAACCAAAAAACAAAAAAAAAAGGTTATAATTTAAATATCATCATTCATAGGCATGATTGCTTACATGGATATAGTGTAAATTGTAAATTTTATGATAGGATTGATATACTAAAAAAATTTTAATATTTGGGTATAATTATAAATGATTTCTTTACATGGAATAACCATTTAAATATTTTATATAAAAAGCTATATGTAACCACATATATTTTCTACTACATTAAAAATATTCTTCCACTAAAAACAAAAGTTTTAATTTATTTTGCACTTTTTGATTTTTTCTTAAACTATGGAGTAAATATATGGGCAAATGTAGGGTATCTTAATTTGGAAAACTTAAAAAATTTACAAAACAAAGTCTTAAAGTTGATCTTTTCTAAAAAGATATGGAACAAAATAAATAAGAGAAAACAAATTTAACTAAAATATAATATACTTTATCCAAAACAAAAATTTTTATGTAATGTATTAATAAAAAATTTCTATTATATTATTAATAAAAAAGATGAGAACAAGAGTTTATATAATATGAGGTATTGCAATAGAATCAAACTTGACTATCCTTGTATTAACAATGAATATGGTGAAAGAAATGTAAAATATAGAATAGAAAAAACTCTAAATGATATGAATAGGATTTTTACTAAAGATTAAAAAAATATATCACTTGTAAAAAAAGATAAATAGATGGATTGTGGACAATGTTGATTAATAATGGATTTATGTTTAAAAAAAATAAGGGAGGGTAAAACGGGAGAATAAAATATAAATAATGTTTGAAATTGTTTGATAGACAGGTTTTGACTAAATTTCTGTGT
This sequence comes from Thereuonema tuberculata, assembly GCA_023159025.1. Classification (NCBI taxonomy): domain Eukaryota; kingdom Metazoa; phylum Arthropoda; class Chilopoda; order Scutigeromorpha; family Scutigeridae; genus Thereuonema; species Thereuonema tuberculata. The sequence continues at coordinate 3,997 of JAFIDM010132381.1, forward strand.
TCTATTTTGAAGGATATTGTTGTATTTAGTGAATTATTATTGTGAAAAAAAAATGGAAAGGAAATTGAAATTGTTTGAATTGAAAGGGATGACTAATTTTTCTATATTTTAAGTTTGAATGATTAATATAATTGTTAAAAGAATTTGTAGTAAAATTTACAGCACAGTTGTTAGGGATTTTATTTTTGAGCCCTAACGGGACTGAATTATGTATTTAAGTGAATAAAAAAAAATTATTATCATTATTATCAACATTTGACACAGTACAAAGACAAAAAGAACACATCTTTGACTGGATTATTTGAGCAATTCAAGTCTCACCCAGAGACCTAAGAATTGTCCAGGTATCTTCGCAAAATATAAGCAGTGCCTAGTAATGATGTTTTTTTGCAGGTCTGTTATTGAAATATTATAAAGTTCCAAACTATTAAAGAATTTGACAAATTCCTTTGATATGGCACCAAGGGCACCAATGACAATAGGTATCACAGTGGTACGTTTGTTTCACAATCGAGAAATTTCAATTGTCAGATCCCTATATTTTGTGATCTTTTCATGTTCTTTCTCAACAATTCGTGTATCTCCAGGTATTTCTACATCAATTAGTAAAACACATTTCTTTTCTACTATTGTTATGTCTGGTGTGTTGTGATCCAAATGACGGCCAGTTTGTATTGGAAAATCCCAAAGGATTTTTACTTCATCATTTTGTAGCACTTTTTCAATAGTAGGTTCCCACCAGTTTTTGGAAACTGGGAATTGATATTTTTTGCATAAATTCCAATGGATAATATTCGCTACTCTATCGTGACGCCTTTTGTATTCAGTTTGAGCAATTTTGCTGCAACCAGTAATAAGATGATCAATAGTTTCATCTTTTTCTTTGCATAATCTGCATTTACTGTTGTTGCTCACATGTTGTATTTTCTTGTGCAGCGAATATTAACCCTTCGGTTACTTTCTTGATGTAGCCATTTTGAAGCCGTTGCCAGTTTCTGGAATTGTCACTTTTTCCTTCAATTTGTTTTATATATTGCCCATGGAGTGGCTTGTTTTTCCAGCTGTCAAATCGTTGTTTTATGATTTCTGTTTTATATTCCAGTTTGACCCAGTAACTTTCAAGATATTTTCCTTGCAAACTTCAATCAGCATCTTTTCCTTACTTTTTCTTACATAATCATTTAATCCTCGTTTTCCCTCTTCTACAATTTGCTTGATTTGAAGAAGTCCTCTGCCACCTTCTTTCCTTGGAAGATATAATCGATCAACATCACTTCTAGGATGGAGAGCATGGTGCATAGTCATCAACTTTCGGGTTTTTCCTGTCTAAAGTATCTAAGTCAGCTTGTGTCCAATCAATGATTCCTGCAGTGTACTGTAAAAGCACTTATTTTCGCGAGCCGTAATTTTCGCGAAAATGAAGATATTGGTGATTTCGCGAGCTGAAAATTTCGCGAATTTTGTATGAACCGAAAAAAAATAATTCGCGAGGCTTAAATTTTCGCGATTACGACGGGCTCGCGAAATTCGCGAAAATTAAAGCCTCGCGAAAATAAGTGCTTTTACAGTATCTAATTACAGGAACTGCCAAAGAGTTAATGGCTTTGATAGTATTGCCACCATTAAGCTTTGATTTTAAAACTTTACGGGGTCGTTTTACGTATTCAGAACTCGTTTTCTTTTTGACTTGAGCATTTAATATTTCACTTGATTCCAGTATCCCAAGATATTTGTAGGAATCTTCAACGCTAAGGGACTTGATGATGTTTCCATTTTCAAATATTACCCCATCAATTTCCTCAACTTTTCCTCGCTTCATGTTTAGTGTAGCACATTTGTCTAGTCCAAATTCCATTTTAATATCTTTGCTAAAAATCTGAACTGTGTTGACCAGGGATGTAATTTCCTTTTTTGATTTCCCATATAATTTAAGATCATCCATGTAAAATAAATGGGAAATTTTCCCAGATTGTTTTGAAATTTCATATCTTAAGGTTGTTTTCTTCAAAATTGACGTTAGGGGAATGAGTGCAATAGTAAATAATAATGGTATAATGCATCACCTTGGAATATTCCCCGTCTAATTTTCACTCTCCAAGTTCTTGTCCATTTGATATTAAAGTTGTTTTCCAAAATTTCATGATTTTTTTCAAATGATTTCTGATGTTTTCACTGACTCCAAAAATTTCTAAGGATTTTTGAATCCAACTGTGTGGCAGGGAGTCAAAAGCTTTCTTATAATCAATCCTGAATGCATTGTTATATGATTTAAAATGATACTATTTAAACTTGATGTATTATTAAGAATATTCTTTGTATTTTATGATGTAGTTTTGGTTACTTTATGTTTTTAGTTATGTACACATCTGAAGACGAGAAATTCTCGAAACATGTTATGTGAAAGAAGTATATTTTTGTTTAATAAGATTTGTGTGCTATGGTCTCTTATATATTACAGTCAGAAACAAGGGCAGTACAAGAATAAGTAAATTGCCTTTCAGATACAATTATCGGAAGGAATCAGGAACGACCGTTTCGTCCTGCATGGGACTCATCAGCCTAATCGGCCCTCCCCGATAAAGAACCCAGAAAGGCAAGTACTTAAGTGAATCTTATAATACTTATTTAAGAATAGCTGAGTTATAAATCGAAATTTAGAAGAAATTATATTCCTACTTAATTGATTTGAAAATAATAACTACTATTAAAATTTAAAAATAAAATAAAATGGGATCTAGAAATAAATGTGCAGTCTGATCCATGGAAATAATAGATCAGGAAGTTAAATATTACAACTGCAAATCAGAATATCATCATAATTGCTCATTAGCAGGAACAACGTATAGGGCTACGACAGTTAAAAAGAAAAAAGATTGGAAATTCAAACTGTTCAGATATGTTAAAAAAAAACATACGCTCACCACAGTAACTGATAATGAAGATATAACTGAAAAAAAAAACAACCCAAATAGATACAGAGAAAACTTTACAGGAAATACAAAATAACCCAACTAGATAATCTTAATAAATTAGAAAATTACATAGTCTAGATACTATAATTCTAGATATAACTGAAATTAAAGAATCTTTGGAATTTCTGAGAAAAAATTATGATGACTTACTGCCGAAAATGCAGAATATTGAAGAAGTAAATAAAAACCAAAAGAAAAGAAATAAATGGATTTAAAGAAGAAGCCATAATAAGATAATCAAAATAAGAGATCTGGAAACAAACAAACTGAATTGATGGAAAAATATTCTAGAAGAAAAAACCTTGAAATATTAAATGTAAAGCAAATTACAAATGTGAATTTTAATGACATCATGGAATGCATTTCAGAAAAATTAAATATAAAATACAATCGTAATGACATTGAAACAAGAGAAAAATTAGACCAATCTATATTACTCAAATCTTTTATTTCTCTGTCTGTGCGGCGCATTTTTCTGTGAGAATGGAAAATAAATATCGTTTTTGTCTTAATGGGTCCTTTCCATTCCCTCCATTAAATAATGAATGTATTCAACCTTTTTTTGGATCTCAAGATTGTTTATTTTTTTCCGATGTGTCTGTTTATTTCGAATTCGAAAATGACAATTTGAACTAAAATTGCCGAAACGTTAAAATATTTTAAATATAATATTCTTACTTAATTAAATTCTGTGATATTGAATAACAAGCACGTGCACACGGGAGATGTTGGAATACAAAAAAGACAGTCAAGAAAGAAAGTAGTACTTTTTCTATTAGGTAGAATACTGAAAAATCACTATTGGTAACTCAAGAACCATCACTATTTGTAACTCAAAAACTACTGAAAAGTATTATGGCCGAGTGCACCTAAAAATAAAATTTATTCAGAAACTTGATAAATTTTTATACATGTTTGTTTCCTTTCACACAATTTTAAAACAAAGGCTAAAATTTTTCTGGAGCAGCAACCTCCCACTAATTTTAGCTACGTCCAAACTGCAGCCATCAAAGTTAACTGAAGTTTGGTGCACTTGGCCATGAATCTTTTATTTCTCTGTCTGTCTGTCCAGCGCATTTTTCTGTGAGAATGGAAAACAGAATTAATTTTTACAATAAAACGTCCACAACTGGAATCGAGCCTGCAACCTTGTGATCCGATGTCAAACGTCTTATCCATTATGCCACCGCACTACATCTTACTGTATATTGTTTTTTGTCTTATGTGTCCTTCTCATTCCCCCATTATATAATGAATGTATTCAATCTTTTTTTTGAATCTCAAGATTGTTCATTTATTTCCGATCCGTCTGTTTATTTGTGTGGGCCCGGTAGCCGAGTGGGTAAAAGCGCTTGGCTGCGGGTTGGAGGTGGCGGGTTCGGTTCCCGGCCTCGGCGGAGGCCGGGAGTTTTTCCACGCTTCTTTCTCCTCCAAACGGGCCCTAGGGTCTACCCAGCCCTCTATAGAATGGGTACCGGGTTTCTTTCCCGGGAGTTAAAGGCGGGCGAGCGACGGGCCGACCCCCCCGTCCTCAACTTTGTCCCGTAGGTTCTGAACACTGGAGCCTACCCTCCAGCTGCATTGCGCGGTCCTCTGGGCCTGATCGCAACTTTAACTTTAACTTAACTGTTTATTTGTAATTCGAAAATGACAATTAGAACTATGATTGCCGAAACGTTGCAATATTTTAAATATAGTATTCTTACTTAACCAACTTCTATGTGATATTAAAAAATAACAGAGTGTACGCGGGAGATGTTGGAATACAAAAAAGAGAGTCAAGAAAGAAAGAAGCACTTTTTCTATTAGGTAAAATACTGAAAAATCACTATTTGTAACTCAAAAACTACAGAGAAGTATCAATTGAAGAAATATGTTGAGATGGATGTTGGTCGATGTAGATGATATATGAAGATCCATTGCTTGTATACGATATTCTTGGTGACGAATTGATTGTGAATATTCTTTTGAGTGAAGATGACAAATACTGATGACTTGTGACTCTAGACATATAGTTGTCCGTGAGTGAAGACATCGTTCTCTAAAAAGATGGCAAGTTTATTTAGAGTCTGACTTTAGCTTTATTGATAGACATCGCATAAGAAGGTATGATCGGAAATTGCCTTCTTGTGAAAGTGCATGGAAGTAGATTATCACTTGGTTGCATAGATATCCTATGGATGAAAATAATTTCTCGTCTGTTATCATCTCGGCTTCTAGGAGATAATTCTCCAATTAAGTTGATTTCTATTGCGGAGTCCAAACTTGGGATTGATGTTTCGCAACAACATTATTCGAGATCCAATCTTCATTGACAAGCAATGTGGAGGACAAGCAATGCTGAGATTCAATGAATTCAGATACTCAAGCGGATAGAGATGTTCATGTTGTGGATTATCAGAAGTGTCGATTTTATCCGCACTTAAGAAGTGCGGATAAGAAGTGTTTTATCTCTACTTTGTCCTTGTATTCTTTGACTTATCATTCGATTGATGGATGTTATCGAGAGTCTCATTCTTCGGAGTGAGAATTGTCCATTCATTGATTTCAGGTAAGATATTTTCTAAGAACTGTTTGAATTGTTCTATTTCTTGGCAAAGATTATCAGGCAATGTTATTATTCCTCCTTTATGTGGTTCTCGATTGTCTCCGATTCTGAGCAAATATTCGGCAAAATTTCTCTGATTCTGGTCATCTTGGTTGATGAGACGCATATTTAACGTGAATTTCTTGACTTTGACGTAATTCTAAGTTTTTGAGTTTCAGTAATCTACCTAATAAAAATAGTGCTACTTTCTTTCTTGACTCTTTTTTTATTCCAATTGATACTTTTCGGTGGTTTATGAGTTACAAATAGTGATTTTTCAGTAATCTACCTAATAGAAATAGTGCTTCTTTAATTCTTGACTATCCTTTTTTTATTCCAATTGATACATTTTAGTAGTTTTTGAGCTACAAATAGTGATGGTTTTTGAGTTACAAATAGTGATTTTTCAGTAATCTACCTAGTAGAAAAGTAGTTCTTTCTTTCTTGACTCTTTTTTTTTTTTTTTTTGTATTTCAATATCTCCAGTGTACACATGCTTGTTTTTCAATATCACATAGAATTTGGTGAAGTAAAAATATTATATTTAAAATATTGCAACATTTCGGCAATTATAGTTGTAATTGTTATTTTCCAATTAGAAATAAACAGACGCGTCGGAAAAAATAAGCAATCTCGAGAGATTCAAAAAAAAAAGGTTGAATACATTCATTATTTAATGGTGGGGGGGGGGGGAAATGGGAAGGACACGTAAGTCAAAAAAACAATGTCAAGTGAGTTGTAGACCCGGTGGCCTAATGGATAAGACGTTTGACTTTGGATCAGAAGGTTGCAGGTTCGATTCCTGTCGTGGACGTTTCATAGTAAAATTTATTTCTATTTCCATTCTCACGGTAAAATGCCCCAGACAGACAGACAGCGAAATGAAAGATTTTAGTAATATGGATTAAACATTGCAGAGCGGGAACAAATAGGATTTAAACACCGGAAGTAACTTAACAATGAAATTCCAGACGCAACCAGGCAATAACTCTAGCGAAGATGAGATGAGGAAATGATAATGATTGGTTAACTGTTATCATGTGTCTTGTTAAATGTAATGAACGGACTATACATCCAGAAACTTTCATGATAAAAAATTTAAATAGTTGGATTGAAACAAATAATGCTCCAAATAGTAAAACAGAATTAAATTTAGTACTTAATATAAGATCTTTAAGAAGAAACTGGGAAATATTTTTCTACAAAATTAAAACTTATTTAAAAAATTTTGACATTAGTGCAATTTTGACATTAACAGAAGTAAATACTGTATTTCCTAAAATAAAGTAAGGTTTTATAAAATAGAAAATTGGAACTTATGTTACTATTTGAAAGAAAAAAAAAGAGGTGGATGAATAATCGTTATATTAAAAATTGTATTGATTATAATATGTATAATAATTAATACTTTAACTTCTGAATCTTAAATAGTAAAAATTGGGAAAATTCTTATAATTAAATTATCATTTATAGACCTCCTAACCTTAGCATAAAATTATTTATAAAAGAATTTGATGAATTATTACAAAATAAATATAATAATTTGGAAAATGTTTAATAATGGGATATATAAACAGTGACCTATGTAAATTAAATGAAAATTAAAATCTTAAAATTTATCTTGAAACTGTAGGATATTCTGGATTTAGAAATGGTTTATTTGGGACTACAAGATATGAAAAAAAGAAAGTTAAAGAAATTGCTTCTAATATTGATCATATTTTTACATATATTACAAATATTTTTTTTTTATTTATATAATAAAAGAAACAATATCGTACATTAGTATTATTAACTAATAAATCTTAAAATGTTAAATAATATAAAACAAAGAAAAGAGAAAAATATAAAAATATTAATAATGAACTATTAGAGGTAAACCTGCCATACCTATTGGATAAATTACAAAAAAAAAATAGAATGATAATCCAAATATGATTTGTGATAAATAATAGAAGACTATAATAAATCTAAATATATAATAAAAGGAAATTTTTATATTCCACAAATGAAACAGGCTCTTATAGTTTCAACAACCAAAATTTTGATAGTAAAAATAAAAGAAATAGAATACAAAAAGAATGGATAATGAAGATTTGAGTAAAGAGATAGAAGAGCGAGATGAATTATATAAAAAAAATAAAAGTAATTAAATCAAAATTAACGTGCGGACCAAAACTTTAAAGAAAATAATACGAAACCGCACAATAACTACACAACAACAAAACAAAACAAAAAACGAAAATCACTGAGCTTATTTTGGGTATTTGGTTGGGAATCGGATACGGTAACCATTTCAGGTTTCTACACCATCGTCAGTCCGATCCTGCCCAACATAACCCAGCTCAGTGAAAGGGACAAATACAAAGTTATTTCAGAGGAGGTTAAATAGAAATTTAAGTAATATCAAATCCTTTGGATTCTGAAAACGCCCTTTCTGAAAATATCCAATGACAAAAACTTTATTAATGTTACTTCATTAGAATAATGTGAATAATGTGATTATTTTATTTAGAATTTTATTTGCAAAAATAATTTTCATTTGGAGTTTGTTTGAAATAAAGATTGAAGTTGTAATTCATGAAAATTCAAAATAAGAAGCAGAAAAATTTAAATGGATTAAAAATTTGTAAAATATCTAAGATGAAAAATAGACTAAAATGAATTACGCCTAACTATTACAGGTAGATTTTTAAATATCATTATACTTAAAACATTCATGATTTTTGACATTAATTCTTTATTTATTGTGATTTTATTTTCGTAAAGGTCTTGCTGAGTTTCATCTATTGAATTATTGTAACAAGATTTTATTGGCAACCGGATTTGATTTCAGCAACACTAAGTGGCTCTTAAATTCAGTTATTATAGAAAAATGATTTTTCTTGGAAATATAATGTGTTTATAGCCAATTATAGTAGCAAGTGACACTTAACTTCTTTCTTTTACATTCTATCTAGTGAATTTCAGTCCATAATTAACTCTCTTATACAAAACGTAAGAATTACTTTCCAACACAATCGATTTCATTCCGTCTTTCATTTTGAAGAGTTTATTTAGTTTAAAAACCAATGAATGTCAAAATGTTGTTAATGCTGACCGTTATTGGATCAGGTAAAACATTTATACCAGAATTTAAAACGAATTTCCCAACTTTTACTTTAAATAACTGTATTAATTAATTAAAAAATATTTAGCTTAAGAAGAAATACGGAATTTAAACCAAAGTAAAAGAAAGCGTTTGTATTTTAATCAACTGAAATTCAAAAAATAAAATTCAGATATATTTTAAAAATATGTAAGGTACCTCAGCCATATAACGCCATGTATAAATTTAACTCCACCTTTCTAATTCTTCATAAATATAAGAGATTGCGGTACTGACATGCCATCTAGTGTTGAAGTGAGTTACTAGCAGACCGCCAACATTTTCGAGTGAAATTAAATTTCCACCTTTTCGTGTCGAGGACTGGTTGTGAAAGGCTGGTACTATATCAACGTAAGATAAAATATAGATTTTTTAATGTTCAGCAGAGATTAACTATATAAAACTATATATTGTATAATCTTGATTCTTGAAGATTCTTCTATGTAGCTAAGTTAACTGTTAATGTCTAACCCATGGAAGTTGACGATCCCGTATTTTCGTGGTTTCACGTAATTTACGCGAGAATAGTCTCTATCCATGTCTTCTCACAAAATATTGAAACATTTAAATGAATTATAATACGGGGAAATGCATGAGACTTTTACTACATTTTAAAACAGTTTTAATAAATTGAAATCAGTCAATAAACAAACAATAAATTCATTATATAGCATTTTCCTAGTGACAGACATTAAAAATACTAAATTTCTTGAGACCTGCTGAAGAGGCTAATGGCGAGATCTCGCGAATTTCGTAATTCTCGCGCAAACGTGATCGTCAAAATAAATGTGTTAGACAGTATTTATAAAATTCGGAAATTGTAGACAAACAAGTGTTAAATGTGATCCATGTGCTCAGTAACGCTTTAACGCCATGATGTTGTTAATGGTCTACAGGTACAATTTTAGGTTACGTACGACATTCATAAGTTACTAATATGTTTCATGAAAATATAGATTTTTATCTTATTTATTATTTTGCTATTATAATCGGAAAATGCCGAAAGTAATTAACTTTTACATTTCCTCTTTTGTTTTAGCTACAGATTAGAAAGACTTGATTAATTTCAAGTGATTTTTTATTATTTTTTACAGAAAGTCAAATTTAGTTGCTTTTTACTGTAATTTTGTACAAATAATGTTTACAATGATGGAATAATTCCTAATTTTAAATAAGCTAAGTTACTAGAAAGTAGGTGGCGTTAATTGGACCAGGTGGCGTTAATTGGTCCTAATAACGCCAGTTTACAAAGTTTTTTTATTTGAGTTCTCATACTTTTCCAGTAAAAGTTATCATATGTTTCATTATGGTATGCTTCAAACAGAAGATTAAACTTTCTTTGTCATAATTTTCGTGTTTCGATACACCTTATTTCCAGACTTACAGTAATTTAAATGTTAAGGTGGCGTTATTGGGGCAGGGTACTTTAAAAAATATTAAATTATTTTAGCTCTTTGAAATATCACGTTTCAAATACATTTGTCAGTGTCGTTATACTGTCCCAAATAGAAAAAAATTCCCTAAACGTAGCCAAGGTTTGAAATTTATTTAAAATTAATTTACAGAAGGAGTTTATCCTAATATATTTTTGCATCTATTCTAGTTTTGGTTTAGTTAATTCAACACTAGACTACTTCCATGAATAAGCATCATTACAAATAGTTTAAGTTTAAAAGTGTTGAAGTTAGCTCGTTTCAAGCAGAAATTATTTCCATGAAGTTTGGGGAGGTATCGTAAAGTAAAAACAGAAAATGAACAGTCAATTTCCGTGGATGCATTCCCAAGAATAGATGATATTTCATTGTGATAAGTTTAAATGATGGAGCCAATTAAGCCATCATTATTTTGGGATATTCATTAAACTCTTTATAATAATTATATTGTAATAGTAATTTTTAATAGTTCTAAACGCAATAGAATGATAACACAGTAAAGCAAAAAATAGCTCAAAACCACGAGACAAACTTCTTGGAAAAATCCATGTAGTCCAACGAATAGAGACCAAAAAAGGTGTTTTACCTTACAAAAGGTCCGGTAGTTCTAATTTTTTGATATGTTGTCTAGGATGGTTAGTAAGTGTTTAAAATGCAAAATGCACAATTCCTCCCCCGCCGCGCCCGCCGCCATCTTAAAAAACCAAAAAAAATTGGTACTTTTTTTAGATTTTCGTTTATAACGTCTGTTTGGTGCATTTTAGCTATAAAAAAAAAAAAATTGTTTCTAGGACTGATAGTTACGGAGATATGTTTGTTTTGAAGAAATAAACAAAAACGCACTTTCTGGAAACTTGTCAAACTTCTAACATTAGGACGCTGTCATTCAGTTATGGCCTACTCTAGAGAAACAAGTATCCGAATAAAATGTGTAGGGAATTTAATTACCTACAAAACGCATATAAATTTTTTGACCCTACGGAGTGCGGGGTAAAAAAAAATCAAAAACAACGGAATATTGCGGTTTTTGTTATTGGGACGCACAGAGTATCAAAAAAAAAATCACCAATTACCTTCGAGTGTTGGCTTGAAATTGGAGTGTATACCAACCCTACTTGAGTTCCTGACTTGAAACTGACAATGCTGACAGGTTGATAGTTGATACCTGACACTTTCAGGTAACTTGTCAAACTTCTAATTTTAGGACGCTGTAATTCAGTTATGGCCTACTCTAGAGAAACAAGTATCCGAATAAAATGTGTAGGGAATTTAATTTCCTACAAAACGCATGTAAATTTTTTGACCCTACGGAGAGTGGGGTAAAAAATAAAATCAAAAACAACGGAATATTGCGGTTTTTGTTATTGTGACACACAGAGTATCTAAAAAAAATTCACCAATTACCTTCGAGTGTTGGCTTCAAATTGGAGTGTATACCAACCCTACTTGAGTTTCTGACGTGTTACAGCGCAATGCTCATGAGGCAGGTACTGTTTCACTGGAATACCTACTGGTGAAAGCGGATGTTCAATTTACAATATCCCACCAACACAGCAGATACATTTTTTAAAGATGCATATATGTAAACAAAGTAAGAACAAAAGGCATTAATAATCATACCAAAATCGATATTAATTGAACTAAAACTGAAAAGAAAACAAATTTATATCCGCTTCACTCGTTTCATAGGGGGTGAGTTAATGAAGTCGGGGTCTTCATTTTCGTCAAATGGCGAAGTTACTCGATCGTCGTCGTCTTCGTCGTCGACGAGGACCTCATTCCTGTTGTCACATTCTTGGCCAGCACAGAATTTGCATAGGGCGGAACAACTGAGGCCCGTCTTTCTACAATCACACGCCCACGTACAGCCAGTTGGGAATCTGCATGAGATGGTCTTAAGCAGGTTTGGAGGAGCAGCGTCGCTACTCATCCTGATGGGTTCCAGTCCTCGAGCTCTTCTACACCAGCCCCACTCGATAGGGTCTTTGACAATCCCCATCCACTCCACGACCGGCTGGTATGAACTCAGGAAGTGGAAATGTGCTGCATCAGTGGTCGGAGGTAGTTTAGCCAGATTGAGCTAGGTGGTACAGGTCATGAATTTGCTGTGGCAATGACTGTTCGTTACTGCCACCATACAGGGATACCAAGATTTTCTCCCCTGCTGCTGAAATTTCGTGGAGAGTGGCAGCAAGGTCCCCGAATCTCTCCGCCTGATCCAGAAATGATGGGTCTTTCCTAAAAAGTTGGCAGAATTTATTCTTTCCAAACCCAAAAATGGTTGAAGTGGTGTCGCAGCCCGATATTGCGTGCAGGAGCAAGATACAGCCTGTGGAGTTGAACTTGTAGGAGGAGACGGAGTAGATTGCGTCTGGCTGTTTCCCTCTCGCTGGTTTTTTGAGGTAGACATTGCTGACCGCAGGTGTTGTGCCAGTCAGCAGGACGAGTAGGTCATTGTCTTCACCGACAATTACGACGGCGTTGTACGTGGGGAAGAGGCATTTAGCTGTGGCAACTATCAACCTGTCAGCATTGTCAGTTTCATGTCAGGAACTCAAGTAGGGTTGGTATACACTCCAATTTCAAGCCAACACTCGAAGGTAATTGGCGATTTTTTTTTTAGATACTCTGTGCGTCCCAATAACAAAAACCGCAATATTCCGTTGTTTTTGATTTTTTTTTTACCCCGCACTCCGTAGGGTCAAAAAATTTATATGCGTTTTGTAGGTAATTAAATTCCCTACACATTTTATTCGGATACTTGTTTCTCTAGAGTAGGCCATAACTGAATGACAGCGTCCTAATGTTAGAAGTTTGACGAGTTACCTGAAAGTGCGTTTTTGTTTATTTCTTCAAAACAAACATATCTCCGTAAGTATCAGTCCTAGAAACAAAATTTAAAAACTAAATTGTAGGAAATTGTATTCTCTTCAACATTGCGGGGAACTCTTTTGTAGCTACAATGCACCAAAACGAAGTTATAAGCCAAAATCTAAAGAAAGTAACAATTTTTTTTGTTTTTTTTTAAGATGGCGGCGGGCGCGGCGGGGCGACGGGGGAGGAGTTGTGCATTTTGCATTTTAAACACTTACTAACCATCCTAGACAACATATAAAAAAAATAGAACTACCGGACCTTTTGTAAGGTAAAACACCTCTATTCGTTGGACTAATGACCCTGACGTTAATAATGTCCATTTCATTTTATGGCTACACAGAAAGCAGAGGTTATTATGAAGGCAATTGCTGCAATGTTTTACAAATGCTGCAGATCTGTTCTAAGTATATTTCAGTATTGGGCGAGTATTGAAAAAAAAAAAAGAAAAGCATATTGAAGAAAAAAAGAACTTGAAGTAGAACTCTCATATTCTACTTGTAAGCCTCAGTTTCGCAAATATCATCAAAAGCCCAAATTAGCTATTTTTTTTATTCACATAGGTAGAACCTATTGTAGTTTCTTCACTTTATTTATTTTTTATTTTTTTTATTTTAATTTTAATAATTTTACAATTCCAGTCCTACTAGATCCACTATAAATGTGATCTGTCTGTAGGTTCTGTACAATATATCTATTTTGAGTTATTACAGAATAAATACATATTTTTTTTTTTTTTTTAAATAATTAGTTATGTTACCATACATATATTGTTATTTAGTAAATATAATAATAATACATTATATAATAGTATTAATATACATATATCAATATTATTGTAAATATTATAACATAAAATTGTAATTAATTTTATAAAAATATTTGACTATTCAATGTTAAATAATTAATTATGAAGTATTATTCTTGATTGCATACAAATGTGTGTTAGTGTTCTATTAATAACATTACAGTTCAATTTAAACAGAAATACTTTTCTTTTTTTAGAAAAGAAGAAAATTTTTTTTTTTCTAAATAATTGAAAAAAAAAATTAAATTTAAATTTATTAAATAATTACCATAAAATTAAATACTAAAAAATAATATTTCTAAATTTCTTTAATGTTTTATTAGAAACATATCATTTATAAAACAGAAATATTTTTTTTTTTTTAATGTTATTATTTACACTATTCTAAATTTTTGAATATCTATATTTATAGTATTCAATATTGAATAAATAAATAAGAAATATTATTTTTGATTGCAATCAATAATAATATTTTTACATTTCTACATTTCTTTAATAATAGTACAAATCAACAATACAATTCAGAATAATAAGGTTTTTTTTTTTTTTTTTTTTTTTTTTTTTTTTTTTTTTTTTTTTTTT
>JAFIDM010132381.1:18500-39432 GCA_023159025.1 Thereuonema tuberculata
AGAATAATAAGGTTTTTTTTTTTTTTTTTTTTTTTTTTTTTTTTTGTAGATATGTGTTTCTAAATAATGAGATATGTATCTAAATGTTCCAGTTTATTTTTTCACCTATTATTTTATGTAATATTTCATTTTTTAATACACTTATTTTATTAAATTCCTTTTGTTTTAAACTATCTTCTATTTGTGTGAAAAGTTTCAATAGTATTCTGTTTTTGTTTCTTAAACCTAAGTTATTTTTTGGATTTTCATAGTAAAGAATCTGTATTAGGTTATTTCTAGAGTTATTTTCTAAGTTATTTTTTCTATACTGTTCTCTTATTTTGTAAAAAATTTTTATTATTAAGGAATACATTATTTTTTCTCTAGGCATTAGAATTTTGTATTTAATTCTTATATTTATTTTTTTATTTTTTGTTAAAGTACCATAATCTTTTATTATATAGTTTATTATTTTATTTAATATTCTATTTATATTATTAATGTCTGTATTGTTTAAATGTATCCAGCAACATAATCCATAATTTATTAATGAGTCAATAAAAGATTTATATAACAGTATTTTATGTTTTATAGAAAATATATTTTGTATATGTTTAAACATAAATATTAGGGAGTTGAGTTTGTTTAATATATATAAATAATGAGTTTTCCAAGTAAATTAATCGTTAATTAGTAAACCTAAATATCTATTTGTATTAATTATTTCTATAGTTTCACAGTTGCATCTGTTGGAATTTATGTTATTGTTCATCAAACAATTATGATTATGGTATTTTATGAATGGATTTGCATGTAAAAATTTATTTTTTGTTCTGATTATCATTAGTTTTGTTTTTTGATTATTTATTTTCATTTTATTATTATGTGTCCATACAATTAATTTATTAAAGTCTTTTTGTATGTTTTTTTCTGCAGTTTTACAATTTTCATTAATATTTATTAAAATAATATCATCAGCGTAAGCATAAATTTTCGATGTAGATATTGTACTATATAATGTGTTTAAATATATAATAAATAAGAGCGGGGAATGCGTTGAAAGTGAACTATTTTAGGACAGCACTGTAGTATATCAATTATTTGATTGATTTCAAATTTCAGCAACGTTTTATTTAAGAAAAAGTTGTTAGGAACAGTAAAAAGTCCTTTTTTTACTTTTCTAATAAATTGGATTAATTTCCTGAAATTTAGTTTAGTTCGAGTTCGACGTTTGTTTTATTCTGGAACAATCAATGAAAATTGGTTATTCATATTTTGAATAAATTGATATTAATATTGTGAAATTTCTTTTAGTTTCAGATTCAAGTAACGTTCACAAATCAAGGGCCATTGCCGAACTATGGAATCCTGGTAATTCGTATATTCATATTGAAAAAAAAAATTAATATTAAAGATGGAATGCATGAATTATTATGTGGGAAATTAAATATGAAATTTAATGATTTTAAATAATTATATGCAGAAGTAAGAATGCTGAAAGATCAACAAAATGAGTTACTGTCTATGATAGTCGTAGAGATCTTGTAGTATTATTTCTTTTTTTTTTAATTCCAAAAACAAACTTGAAAGGTTGGCGATGTAAACCATTGGCTGCAGTGCTTTTTTTTCTCCTTTGATTAATTTAAATTACTTAATTTAAGAAAAAAAAATTCTGGAAATTCAACTAAGAATATATATATAGGCAAAAGCCTTTAGGCTTGAGACCCTCGATGTATATATGGAGAGTACAGGGCTCTGGCGCTAGAAACTACCCGAATTTGCATAAAAACACAAGAGTGCTACCCTTTATCATCAGCGCATTTGGCACAATTTCACACAATTTCACGGATTGTTTTACCCGGTTATAAACTTCAAATACTATAGCAGACGAACTGCAAAAAACTGCAATTCTCAGGACTGCATCGATTATTCGTTGCTACTTGACTCTAAACCTTTGGTTAAGGCTCACCTCAACCAAAAACTGCCAGTGATTCGAGTTTTTGTATCATAACGTATGACCGTTTCACTGGGTTTCATTTAAAGAATAAACTTTGTTAAATACGGTATATATATATATATATATCTCACATATTTGAAACCATTTAAACATTGAGTGATGTTCAACCCTGAAAGAGGGTCATCATTAGAATGTAGTCACATGATTACAGTCCTTTAACTAACTGGCCCGACGTCATTCTTGGATGTGAAAGTTATACCAGACATTAGAACATTCTACACCGCATTTTACCGGAAATGTTTTGCAAATATTACAATTCATTTTGAGTCGGCGACGCCTGTATCATTAAAAACAACATAACTGGTTCGAAGAACATTCAACTACAGTTCTACTGAAGAATTCTTTATTTCTTAAAAAACAAAATGAAAGAAAATTCACTCTTTCACAAAAAATCGACGAACTAAGAAGGATTTATCCAATTAAGACAAAATTTGGTACGTTTAATGTACATGTACAGAAAACGAATCATTAGAATTTCAGAACAATTGAATAGAAAGAACTACATAAAATGAGCAGGTCAGTTTGGCGTTGTTTCACCTCTAGTCTAGATACAAACAAGCTGTTACCCGACGTCGCATTGATTGATACAGTTGACGGATGGTGTTCTGCGGAATTTCTTGTCAAACGACCTCCAATTAGCGAAGTAATTTGTCGACATTCTGGGATGGTCATAGGCGACGTCCCCATCACATCCCAAATGTGCTCAATAGGAGAGAGCTCTTGCGGTCTGATTGCCAAAAAAGTGTGTCGCAACCACGAAGTCAATCAATGGAGAGGTGCTGTGTGTGGCCTGGCGTTATCTCGCTGAAAAGTAAGCCCGGGATGCCGCAAAAGGAACAGCAACACAACGGGTCGTAGAAGTTCATCAAAGTATCGCTGTGCTGTGAGGGTGCCATGGAGGACTATCAAAGGGGTCCGGCTATCAAACAAAACGGCAAACCAAACCATAACTCCCTGTTGTGCGACAGTAAGAGCGGGATCCTGACGATGTCCGGGCCGTCTTCAGACATGTCTGGGCTGGTTGTATGGGCTCAGTTCAAAAAGGGACATCACTGAAGACAAGTCGTCTCCAATCAGCACTATTCCATGTTGGTCGTGCACGGCAACACTGCAATCACTCTTGACGGTACTGGTCAGTAATAGGCGGCTAATGAGCGCCGCGAGCGTAGATTCTGCTCCCGAAGTCTTCTACTAAAGATTCGGAAGCTCACTTGAGTATTGGTCATACGTTGGATGGTTGGTAGTGAAGAATCTAGTGCCGTAACAACTGTTCTGGCAATAGCTCTATCTTTTTGAATCTATACCTTCCGCTGCCCTCTTGTTGCTGAAATCTGCCGTTCAGGACACATTCCTGCCAGCATCGTCTAATTGCCGTATCTATCCAACCCAATTGCCGTGCGATTCGTTGGTTTGCCCTTCCTGCCTCATGTAGTCCAATGTCACTTCCATGGTCGTACTGAGTCAAGATAGGAAAAAGCAATTACAATTCATTGGAGGTTTTGAAAGCGAGATTCTCTATATATATCCATCATCACGACGATCAGTTCCAATGTGCTATAGCTCCAACTATTCATTCATTGGGTGCAAATTTTTGATCATTTGCTGATTCGGTCGAAATGTTTTTGAATATTAAGTTTCATTATTATCGGATTTCGGGATGCGTCGATTTTTTTTTGTCAAAGAATATATTAACAGACAATGAATATCCATTCAACATGATTGAGAACATAATGATTAATTACTTGCAACATACACTGACTGCTCAATTGAAAGTGGACGATAAAGCATCTGTTCCATACCATTCCATATCTATTGGTCCAATAGATGTTCAATGGGCTGGAGACCTGGCGGGCCAAGGAAGGATGTCGACAGCACGAGACAGTCTGGGAAACGTGCTGTTTGTGGATGGTTATTATCTTGTTGGAAAATGAACTTCTGTTTCGGCTGCATAAAGGGAAGCACAAGAGGCCGCAGAATCTGCGCCGTCAATGTTCCCATGGACTAGCGGAGACTAGCGGAGACTGAGAATCATAGGAGATGGCTCCCCATACAATGACGTCAGCAGTCCTGCTGATGTGGCGCTCAACAATTAAATCCGAATTTGTACGCTGCTCAGTGCTTCTCCATACTCTAGTATGGCGCTTATCCTTGTCCAGACAAAACCTGGATTCGTCACTAAACACGATTGTTTGCCAATTTATGGCTTTCTATGCCACCTTCGCCATGCCGCCATTATTTGAAGCCACATATTGTGCTGTGTTGATTGTAGAAAGCATAACGGGCGCCCAGAATGCAAGTCTTGTTCTGCAAGTACTAGTGATCGTACTGATAAACACAGGGGTTTCTAGTGATGCTGCTACATGTCTCTGGATGATAGAGAAACACTTGGATCAGTTCACACCTGTCTCACAGTGTAGTCAGAATGATCCAGCTGGTAGTCATTTGACGGAACAAACAGCCTGTCTCCTGCAGTCCAACAACAGGATTTCTCTCAGTATTTCAAAACTGCGTCGTCGAGGAGTTTTTGAGGACTCAAAGGGCTGCGCTCCACAACCGCACTGATTATAAAGCACACAGAAGCCCGTTCATGATCATAGCCGTAGCGATACTAAAAAGTCCTAGTGGCAGTTCTCAGCAGACAGTACGCAGCCCAGCTGCTATCAGACCGGACAAATACCGAGTTTTATCGTTCCCGGATCATTTGTTCTGGATGGGCCAATTGGTTTTAGCAATGATTGTATAATAAAGAATATTAGTTTGTATCCCATAATTAAAAATCAATTCTGAGGAAAATGTAGTTGCATATAAAGCAGGGCGCACACGAGATAACTTTGTGTCAAGTTGTATGGACAACTATTTGTTAGAGCGGCTTTTGACCGCAGTTGGTAGTGATTTTCCATCAACTTTTTAGTTGATCAACACAGTTGGTGCTGTGGGAACAACTTTATGAGTTGTTGAAAAAGTAGCCAATCAAAAGTAAGAGCGTTGGAAAACGTCAGCCGGGACATCACACCCATGGGAAAACGTGGCATCGAAAAAGATTTCTCCAACTTCAGATCAACAGAGAGCGAATACAAAATGAAAATTAGAGTATTGCGGTTTTTATTCACCAATAAATAAAGTTTATACTGAAATGCATTAATTCTATGCCACAGAATTTATCAGAGAGTTTTGAAAACTTCGATTTTTTCGGATTTTGCACAGCAGACTGTGTTTGCATGGAATTACAGGATAGCCGCTCGCTCGTTAGTGAAGACTTGACGACGGCAAAAAATCACAGAAAAGGGCTGTTATTGGCTGTTGGTAGTTCGTTATTCTTGTATCACATTATTGCCATCAAGTGATGCTACATACCGGCTAATAATATTCAAACTATATTTCTCATATGTTGAATATCAATCACACATAAAGCTGCTGTGCTTTGTTGTTTGTCCGCACGGTGGCGCAGTAATAGTCGTCTCATATGCGCTCATTACTGATCGCATCCAGCCTTAGTTGGCCAACTAAAGTTCTCTCGTGTGCGCCTTGCATAAGATTTTAATTTTAAAAACATTTGTAGAAATCAATGTAAGAGTTTGTTTCTGATTGTTTAGATTGTGGACCTGATAAAATAGCAATTGACTGTGACAGAAACTGGCAAATTTCTTGCAACGAAACCTGTGCTGATGTCAAAACGTATCCTTTAATACAGTTTCTCGATAGAATGGGCGATTGCAGAGAAACTTGTGCTCAAACATGCCGCTGTAAACCTGGTTATTCTGAGAACGATAACGGAAAGTGTATTCCTACAAAAGATTGCCATTGAATGAAGGCGATCGAGTTAAAAATCAACCAAGAAGTATATTTTGACTTAAGGTTTTACGTGTGCTCAATAATATAAATAAAATTACAGTCTGCACACAAAGTAATCACTAACAGTACAGTATATATTTTGGCTTGATTTTGAATAACAACATTTGGCTTTATTTTGAATATTCGATTTACTTTTTAATTTAAATTAAATTTATATTTAGTCTGAATAAACTTGTTATTGTGTAATCTATATCTAATTTAAGGACAATATCAATAATCCTTAAATCATTGTATTAAATAAATCATCAAGTTCAAAGTCCTTCAAAAAAAATCGAATGGATGAAGAAAAGAAAGAAGAAAAAAATAATAAGTAAAGACACAACAAAAAATGGAGACGACAATTTGATCTTCACAAATGACAATTTCACCAAAAACCAAAAATACCTTCTGTGGAAGACCAAATTAACAACAAAGGAAAAGTTGTACAAGTATGTGTGGTTCAAGAATGGAACAATTTTGATAAGAACAGAAGAAAGTTCAAACTTTATAAAAATTATTGAGATAGAAGACTTAGAAAAAATGGTATAAAATGCAAAGGGAAGAGAGATAAGAAAAAAAAAAAAAAAGGGGGAGGTTAATAAAACGACATGACTGAGGATACATTGCATAAAGATATTGAAAAATATCTTATACACCAAGATACTCTTGAACTAGAAAATCTTGAAGAATGGAAAAATAACATTGAAGAGAATGTTTTGAATAATATTAATCTAAATATTATACATCTTAACGTAAGATCTATTAGAAAAAATTGGGATTTATTATTTTGTAGAACAGTGGTTCCCAACCTTTTTCAGCTGGCGACTCACCTTTCCTTATTGGAATACCTCCACGTATATAATATACATGTGGAGAATCCACACATATCTTTATGCAATGTATCCTCAGCCATGTCGTTTTATTAACCTCCCCCTTTTTTTTCTTCTTATCTCTCTTCGCTTTGCATTTTATACCATTTTTTCTAAGTCTTCTATCTCAATAATTTTTAAAAAGTTTGAACTTTCTTCTGTTCTTATCAAAATTGTTCCATTCTTTAACCACACATACTTGTACAACTTTATAGAAGAATATAGAATAAAACCATATTTGTATAACCCTTCCTTATATATGGTCGATTTTCGATTTTTCTGATCTTTTCTGATGGTTTATTCGATGGTTTCTGATAGTTTTAGGATCAAGTCGCGACCCACCTGTAACCCTTCCGCAACCCACTAGTCGCGACCCACCGGTTGGGAACCGCTGTTGTAGAATAAAACTGTTGTTAGAATTGATTGATTTTATTGTTTTGACAGAGATAAATTTAACAGAAAATGAAGTAGAATTGTATAAGATAAATTATTGGAACACGTTTTTCAATCTAAGACAAAATCAAAGAGGTGGAGGAATAATTTAATATTAATATTGATAAAGTTTTTATATCTTCTAATTGTTTTGAATGCTTAAGTTTAAATTTAAAACGTGAAATGTGGAAAACAACCTAAATATCCTAGTCATCTATAGACTTCCAAAACAAAAAATTAGGTTATTTTTAAATGAATTGGAAGAAATTTTAATAAAAATAATTTCTTTGAAATTAATTGTGTTATAATTGGAGATATAAATATAGATTTATATAAGTGAAATAGATTTATATAAGTAAAATTATACATAGAAACTTTGGGTTGTCAGGGATTTAGAAATTGCTTGTATGACACTATAAGACATGGAAAAACTTGTAAGAAAAGTACAAACACTAGCAACGATCATATCGTTATAAATATAACAGATAAAGATTACAAAGTTTTATTATAAAAGAAAATATTTCAGACCACTTTATAACATCTTTAAGTATAAATGTAGAAAAAATACTAAAAATAAATAGTGTAAATATAAATCTAAAAGAAAGACGAAAAAAATTTAAAAAGATTGATCACCATCTTCTGAAAAACAATTTAAATAACTTATTGGAAAGAATAAAAAGTAAGGGAATTGATGATCCTAATATGTTATATAATAATATATTAAGAGAATAAATCTCTTAATAAATCCAAAAGAAATATAATTTTTCATAAAGAAAGAAAAAACAAATAAAAATAAAAATAAAAAAAATAAATGAAATACATAAACTTGCACAAGAAATGGACAATGAAAATATAAAGAAAACACTTGCGGAGAAATTCTTAATTATTACCAAAAAATTGCAAAAACATTATAATTTAAATTGCAATGAAAAAATTATAAATGATATAAATGATATAATTGATATAAATAAAATGAATACTATTGTAATTGAAGAACCAAATGAAAATTATATTATAAACATAATAAATGCTGTGGATGTTAAAAAATCTAGAGGACATGATTTGATATCCATTTCTGATATTAAAATAAAGAAGGAAATTTTTTCGATATTAATTACAATAATGACAAAAATAATTATAAATAAAAAAATATATCCAAATATTTTTAAGGTATCAAAAATTATTCCAATATGTAAAAATGTTGCTTACAATGATTGTAAAAACTACAGACCTATTGCTATTTCTTCGACAATAAGTAAAATAATTGAAAATTTTTTTACTAAAAACTTACAGGAATATTTAAAGGTTTATGACATTATACATAAAAATCAATATGCTTACCAACAAAAAAAAGTACAACAAAACTTTTAGAAGATTTTGTGAAAAGATTAATAAAAACCTAAATAAAAATTACTTTGTTTTATTAATTACTATTGACTTGTGTAAGGCATTTGGTTTGATTGACCATAAATTACTTTTGTCTAAATTTTTAAAAAATGGTCTAAGGGGAAAAATGTTAAATATTATAGAAAGTTATTTAGAAAAATAGAAACATTTTTTACAAATAGATAATATTTCAAGTAAAAGGAAAAGAACAAATATTGGAGTGCCCAATGATGAAATTTAGGACCAATATTGTTTGTAATCTTTCTAAACGATCTTTTTTCTCTAATAAAGGATTGCAATATATATATATATATTTATGCAGATGACATAATAATATATAGCCTACAAAACTGCAAATAAAACACTTCAAGATAATTTTGATATTTTACAAAAATGGTTACATGATAACAAACTCGTTCTAAATAATGAGAAAACGAGAGGAATATTTATTAAAACAAAAAACAAAAAAAAAAAGGTTATAATTTAAATATCATCATTCATAGGCATGATTGCTTACATGGATATAGTGTAAATTGTAAATTTTATGATAGGATTGATATACTAAAAAAATTTAAATATTTGGGTATAATTATAAATGATTTCTTTACATGGAATAACCATTTAAATATTTTATATAAAAAGCTATATGTAACCACATATATTTTCTACTACATTAAAAATATTCTTCCACTAAAAACAAAAGTTTTAATTTATTTTGCACTTTTTGATTTTTTCTTAAACTATGGAGTAAATATATGGGCAAATGTAGGGTATCTTAATTTGGAAAACTTAAAAAATTTACAAAACAAAGTCTTAAAGTTGATCTTTTCTAAAAAGATATGGAACAAAATAAATAAGAGAAAACAAATTTAACTAAAATATAATATACTTTATCCAAAACAAAAATTTTTATGTAATGTATTAATAAAAAATTTCTATTATATTATTAATAAAAAAGATGAGAACAAGAGTTTATATAATATGAGGTATTGCAATAGAATCAAACTTGACTATCCTTGTATTAACAATGAATATGGTGAAAGAAATGTAAAATATAGAATAGAAAAAACTCTAAATGATATGAATAGGATTTTTACTAAAGATTAAAAAAATATATCACTTGTAAAAAAAGATAAATAGATGGATTGTGGACAATGTTGATTAATAATGGATTTATGTTTAAAAAAAATAAGGGAGGGTAAAACGGGAGAATAAAATATAAATAATGTTTGAAATTGTTTGATAGACAGGTTTTGACTAAATTTCTGTGTTCTATTTTGAAGGATATTGTTGTATTTAGTGAATTATTATTGTGAAAAAAAAATGGAAAGGAAATTGAAATTGTTTGAATTGAAAGGGATGACTAATTTTTCTATATTTTAAGTTTGAATGATTAATATAATTGTTAAAAGAATTTGTAGTAAAATTTACAGCACAGTTGTTAGGGATTTTATTTTTGAGCCCTAACGGGACTGAATTATGTATTTAAGTGAATAAAAAAAAATTATTATCATTATTATCAACATTTGACACAGTACAAAGACAAAAAGAACACATCTTTGACTGGATTATTTGAGCAATTCAAGTCTCACCCAGAGACCTAAGAATTGTCCAGGTATCTTCGCAAAATATAAGCAGTGCCTAGTAATGATGTTTTTTTGCAGGTCTGTTATTGAAATATTATAAAGTTCCAAACTATTAAAGAATTTGACAAATTCCTTTGATATGGCACCAAGGGCACCAATGACAATAGGTATCACAGTGGTACGTTTGTTTCACAATCGAGAAATTTCAATTGTCAGATCCCTATATTTTGTGATCTTTTCATGTTCTTTCTCAACAATTCGTGTATCTCCAGGTATTTCTACATCAATTAGTAAAACACATTTCTTTTCTACTATTGTTATGTCTGGTGTGTTGTGATCCAAATGACGGCCAGTTTGTATTGGAAAATCCCAAAGGATTTTTACTTCATCATTTTGTAGCACTTTTTCAATAGTAGGTTCCCACCAGTTTTTGGAAACTGGGAATTGATATTTTTTGCATAAATTCCAATGGATAATATTCGCTACTCTATCGTGACGCCTTTTGTATTCAGTTTGAGCAATTTTGCTGCAACCAGTAATAAGATGATCAATAGTTTCATCTTTTTCTTTGCATAATCTGCATTTACTGTTGTTGCTCACATGTTGTATTTTCTTGTGCAGCGAATATTAACCCTTCGGTTACTTTCTTGATGTAGCCATTTTGAAGCCGTTGCCAGTTTCTGGAATTGTCACTTTTTCCTTCAATTTGTTTTATATATTGCCCATGGAGTGGCTTGTTTTTCCAGCTGTCAAATCGTTGTTTTATGATTTCTGTTTTATATTCCAGTTTGACCCAGTAACTTTCAAGATATTTTCCTTGCAAACTTCAATCAGCATCTTTTCCTTACTTTTTCTTACATAATCATTTAATCCTCGTTTTCCCTCTTCTACAATTTGCTTGATTTGAAGAAGTCCTCTGCCACCTTCTTTCCTTGGAAGATATAATCGATCAACATCACTTCTAGGATGGAGAGCATGGTGCATAGTCATCAACTTTCGGGTTTTTCCTGTCTAAAGTATCTAAGTCAGCTTGTGTCCAATCAATGATTCCTGCAGTGTACTGTAAAAGCACTTATTTTCGCGAGCCGTAATTTTCGCGAAAATGAAGATATTGGTGATTTCGCGAGCTGAAAATTTCGCGAATTTTGTATGAACCGAAAAAAAATAATTCGCGAGGCTTAAATTTTCGCGATTACGACGGGCTCGCGAAATTCGCGAAAATTAAAGCCTCGCGAAAATAAGTGCTTTTACAGTATCTAATTACAGGAACTGCCAAAGAGTTAATGGCTTTGATAGTATTGCCACCATTAAGCTTTGATTTTAAAACTTTACGGGGTCGTTTTACGTATTCAGAACTCGTTTTCTTTTTGACTTGAGCATTTAATATTTCACTTGATTCCAGTATCCCAAGATATTTGTAGGAATCTTCAACGCTAAGGGACTTGATGATGTTTCCATTTTCAAATATTACCCCATCAATTTCCTCAACTTTTCCTCGCTTCATGTTTAGTGTAGCACATTTGTCTAGTCCAAATTCCATTTTAATATCTTTGCTAAAAATCTGAACTGTGTTGACCAGGGATGTAATTTCCTTTTTTGATTTCCCATATAATTTAAGATCATCCATGTAAAATAAATGGGAAATTTTCCCAGATTGTTTTGAAATTTCATATCTTAAGGTTGTTTTCTTCAAAATTGACGTTAGGGGAATGAGTGCAATAGTAAATAATAATGGTA
Organism: Thereuonema tuberculata; assembly: GCA_023159025.1. Classification (NCBI taxonomy): domain Eukaryota; kingdom Metazoa; phylum Arthropoda; class Chilopoda; order Scutigeromorpha; family Scutigeridae; genus Thereuonema; species Thereuonema tuberculata. The sequence continues at coordinate 30,338 of JAFIDM010132381.1, forward strand.
TAATGCATCACCTTGGAATATTCCCCGTCTAATTTTCACTCTCCAAGTTCTTGTCCATTTGATATTAAAGTTGTTTTCCAAAATTTCATGATTTTTTTCAAATGATTTCTGATGTTTTCACTGACTCCAAAAATTTCTAAGGATTTTTGAATCCAACTGTGTGGCAGGGAGTCAAAAGCTTTCTTATAATCAATCCTGAATGCATTGTTATATGATTTAAAATGATACTATTTAAACTTGATGTATTATTAAGAATATTCTTTGTATTTTATGATGTAGTTTTGGTTACTTTATGTTTTTAGTTATGTACACATCTGAAGACGAGAAATTCTCGAAACATGTTATGTGAAAGAAGTATATTTTTGTTTAATAAGATTTGTGTGCTATGGTCTCTTATATATTACAGTCAGAAACAAGGGCAGTACAAGAATAAGTAAATTGCCTTTCAGATACAATTATCGGAAGGAATCAGGAACGACCGTTTCGTCCTGCATGGGACTCATCAGCCTAATCCGCCCTCCCCGATAAAGAACCCAGAAAGGCAAGTACTTAAGTGAATCTTATAATACTTATTTAAGAATAGCTGATTTATAATTCGAAATTTAGAAGAAATTATATTCATACTTAACTGATTTGAAAATAATAACTACTATTAAAATTTAAAAATAAAATAAAATGGGATCTAGAAATAAATGTGCAGTCTGATCCATGAAAATAATTGATCAGGAAGTTAAATATTACAACTGCAAATCAGAATATCATCATAATTATTCATTAGCAGGAACTATGTATAGGCCTATGACATTTAAAAAGAAAAAAGATTGGAAATTCAAACTGTTCAGATATGATAAAAAAAAAAAAAAAACCTTCCGCTCACCACAATAACTGATAATGAAGATACAACTGAAAAAAAAAACCCAAATAGATACAGAGAAAACTTTACAGGAAATACAAAATAACCCAAGTAGATAATCCTTATAAATTAGAAAATTACATAGTCTAGATACTATAATTCAAAATATAACTGAAATTAAAGAATCTTTGGAATTTCTGACAAAAAATATGATGACTTACTGCCGAAAATGCAGAATATTGAAGAAGTAAATAAAAACCAAAAGAAAAGAAATAAATGGATTTAAACAAGAAGCCATAATAAGTAACACCAAAATAAGGGATATGGAAACAAACAAACTGAATTGATGGAAAAATATTCTAGAAGAAAAAATTAAATGCAAAGGAAAATGCAAATGAGAACTTCAATGACATCATGGAATGCATTTCAAAAAAATTAAATATAAAATACAATCATAATGACATTGAAACAAGAGAAAAATTAGACCAATCTATGTTACTAAAATCTTTTATTTCTCTGTCTGTCCGGCGGATTTTCCTGTGTGAATGGAAAATAAATATCGTTTTTTGTCTTAATGGGTCCTTTCCATTCCCTCCATTAAATAATGAATGTATTCAACCTTTTTTTTTGAATCTCAAGATTGTTTATTTTTTTCCGATCCGTCTGTTTATTTGTAATTCGAAAATGACAATTAGAACTATGATTGCTGAAACGTTGCAATATTTTAAATATAGTATTCTTACTTAACCAAATTCTATATGATATTGAAAAATAAACGAGTGTACACGGGAGATGTTGGAATACAAAAAAGAGAGTCAAGAAAGAAAGAAGCACTTTTTCTATTAGGTAGAATACTGAAAAATCACTATTTGTGACTCAAAAACTACAGAAAAGTATCAATTGAAGAGATATGTTGAAATGGATGTTGGTCGATGTAGATATATATGAAGATCATAGCTTGTGTAGTATACGATATTCTTGGTGACGAATTGATTGTGAATATTCTTTTGAGTGAAGATAACCTAATTCTGATGACTTGTGACTCTAGACATATAGTTGTCCGTGAGTGAAGAAATCGTTCTCTAAATAGATGGCAAGTTTATTTAGAGTCTGTCCTTCACCTTTATTTATAGACATCGCATAAGAAGGTCTGATCGGAAATTGCGTTCTTGTGAAAGTGCATGGAAGTAGATTATCACTTGGTTACATAGATATCCTATGGATGAAAATAATTTCTCGTCTGTTATAATCTCGGCTTCTAGGAGATGATTGTCCAATTAAGTTGAGTTCTATTGCAGAGTCTAAACTTGGGATTGATGTCTCGCAACAACATTATTGGAGATCCAATCTTCATTGACAAACAATGTGGAGAAATGCCGCAGAGATTCAATGAGTTCAGATACTCAAGCGCATAGAGATGTTCGTGTTGTGGATTATCAGAAGTGTCGATTTTATCCGCACTTAAGAAGTGCGGATAAGAAGTGTTTTATCTCTACTTTGTCCTTGTATTCTTTGACTTATCATTCGATTGATGTTATCGATACTCTCATTCTTCGGAGTTAGAATTGTCCATTCACTGATTTCAGGTAAGATATTTTCTAAGAACTGGTTGAATTGTTCTATTTCTTGGCAAAGATTATCAAACAATGTTATCATTCCTTCTTTATGTGGTTCTCGATTGTCTCCGATTCTGAGCAAATATTCGGCAAAATTTCTCTGATTCTGATCATCTTCGTTGATGGGACGCATAATTTCTTTGACTTTGACGTAGTTCTAAGTTTTTGAGTTACAAATAGTGAGTTTTCAGTAATCTACCTAATAAAAATAGTGCTTCTTTCTTTCTTGACTCTTTTTTTTTTTTTTTGTATTCCAATATCTCCAGTGTACACACGCTTGTTTTTCAATATCACATAGAATTTGGTGAAGTAAAAATATTATATTTAAAATATTGCAACATTTCGGCAATTATAATTCTAATTGTTATTTTCGAATTAGAAATAAACAGACGCATCGGAAAAAATAAACAATCTTGAGATTAAAAAAAAAAAGGTTGAATACATTCATTATTTAATTGGGGGGGGGGGGGAATGGGAAGGACACGTAAGTCAAAAAAAAAATGTCAAGTGAGATGTAGTCCCGGTGGCCTAATGGATATGACGTTTAACTTTGGATCAGAAGGTTGCAGGTTCGATTCCTGTCATGGACGTTTCATAGTAAAAATTATTTCTATTTCCATTCTCACGGAAAAATGCCGCAGACAGACAGACAGAGAAATAAAAGATTTTAGTAATATAGATTAAACATTGCAGAGCGAGAACAAATAGGATTTAAACACCGGAAGTAACTTAACAATGAGATTCCAGACGCGACCAGGCAATAACTCTAGTGAAGGAAGGAGATGATAATGACTGGTTAACTGTCATCATGTGTCTTGTTAAATGTAATGAACGGACTATACATCCAGAAACTTTCATGATGAAAAATTTAAATAGTTGGATTGAAACAAATAATGCTCAAAATAGTAAAAAAGAATTAAATTTAATACGTAATATAAGATCTTTAAGAAGAAACTGGGAAATATTTTTCTATAAAATTAAAACTTATTAAAAAAATTTTTACATTCGTGCAAGAACAGAAGTAAATATTTCCTAAAATAAAATAAAATAAGGTTTTATGAAATAGAAAATTGGAACTTATGTTACTATTTGAAAGAAAAAAAAAGAGGTGGATGAATAATTGTAATATTAAAAATTGTATTGATTATAATATGTATAATAATTAATACTTTAACTTCTGAATCTTAAATAGTAAAAATTGGAAAAATTCTTATAATTTAATTATCATTTATAGACCTCCTAACCTTACCATAAAATTATTCATAAAAGAATTTGATGAATTATTACAAAATAAATATAATAATTTGGAAAACTGTTTAATAATGGGAGATATAAACAGTGACCTATGTAAATTAAATGAAAATAAAAATCTCAAAGTTTATCTTGAAACTGTAGGATATTTTGGATTTGAAAATGGTTTATTTGGGATTACAAGATATGAAAAAAAGAAAGTTAAAGAAATTGCTTCTAATATTGATCATATTTTCAAAAATATTACAAATATTTTTTTTTTTTATTTATATAATAAAAGAAACAATATCGTACATTAGTATTATTAGCTAATAAATCTCAAAATGTTAAATGAAATAAAACAAAGAAAAGAGAAAAATATAAAAATATTAATAATGAACTATTAGAGGAAAACCTGCCATACCTACTGGATAAATTAGAATAAAACAATAGAATGATAATCCAAATATGATTTATGATAAAATAATAGAAGACTATAATAAATCTAAATATATAATAAAAGGAAATTTATATATTCTACAAATGAAACAGGCTCTTATAGTTTCAACAACCAAAATTTTGATAGTAAAAATAAAAGAAATAAATTACAAAAAGAATGGATAATGAAGATTTGAGTAAAGAGATAGAAGAGCGAGATAAATTATATAAAAAAAATAAAACTAATAAATCTATTATAACATATTACAACAGTTACAAAACTTTTAGAGACAAATTACAAAAACAAAGAATAATTACTATTATAATAAATTCAAGAATGCTATAGATAATCCAAAAGAATGCTGCAATGAAATAAATAGACATTTCGGTAAATCATGTAAAAAAAAATAGAATTAATAAAGAAATAATGGCATTTCTTCAAAACATATTAGGCTTGCATAAAGAAAAAATTCTAGCAGATAAATTTTGTGAATATTTTTCTTCAATTGATAGTAGATATAACATGAATTCCAATGAAAAATTAATAAAAGAGAATTATAATACCTCAATTAAAAATACAATAATAATTGATGAACCAACGGAATATGAGATTTTAAATATAATAAATAGTATGAAAAATAAAAATTCTGTTGGCTTAGACTTAATATCTATTAAAGATATAAAAAATATAAAAATTAATGCATGAAATTAACGGGCGTACAACAACATAAGAAAGAAAAATAAGAATAAAACGAACAAGACTGAGAGTTCACTGATCTGTTTTTGGAAATTGCGATACCAGTTTTATTTTTATGTGTGTTTATTCTTATGTCCGTTTTATTCTTATTTTTCTTTCTTATGCTGCTGTACGCACGTTAATTTCATGCATTATATATTTCTTGTTTTACAATTAATGTCTTACATGCTAAGTGGGTGTTAGCGGGGATTAATTCATTAGCCCTTTTTATTCTTTATTTAAGTTTTGATGTTTTTTTTTAATTGGAGGGCCGTTTTCATGTTTACATTTGTTCTTTTTATATGTTTCTCGAATTCACTGAAATGTAAGATACTGGGCGGAACCAACTGACAAAGGTCAGGAAACCAGAAATAGTCCATCTTGGGTTCCAGTATCGCAATTTACAAAAACAGATCAATGAACTCTCAGTCTTGTGCGTTTTATTAATATAAAAATTACGTTTGGTAAAATAATTCTTATTCTAATTAATCGAATTGTAAATGCGATTCAAGTGATTTATAAATTTAAATCAATTGAGAATATCAAAAATAATTCCTATATATAAAAATAATGATCAATGTCCATTTGAAAATTATAGACCACTAGCTTTATTTTCTACAGTAAATAAAATAATAAAAAAGTATCTTACTCTAAAAATACAAGATTTCACAAATGCATATAAAAAAAAAAAAACAATATTTGTAACAAAGATTAAAAAGTAGAACAAAGCTGTCAAATTAATAGTAATTTAAATAAAAATAAATTTATAGTTTTAATTACCATTGATTTAAGCAGAGCTTTTGATTTAATAAATCATGATTTACTCTTAAAAAAATTGAATAATATAGAAATTAGAGGAATTAGAGGAAATTTATTGCAAATATTAAATAATTATTTAAAAAACAGGAAAATATACGTCAACATAAATAATTTGTATGCCACTGTCATCCGGAACCAGATTGACGAGCATCTACACCTTCCTGGGACCACCGTCACCAACACTGATGCAGTGGATAATTCACGTCCAATGTATTGAACGATTCTTTGGAACGACCATCCGGTCTCCCGCAGATCCACAATATGATCTCGCTCAAACTCCCTTATCTGTGCAAACAGTGTTCGCCTACGTCGTCCTGGCATGTCTACAATGTTCACCACCCCTTTGGCGCACAGTACTGTGTTGGAAATAGCCGTCCACTCTTGCAGCAGGTCACCAACTGCTGATAGGGATTTGGATTGTTCACGGCTAGTACTCACTTCCTAATTGTTCCACAGTGCTGTGTTTTTGATATCGCATTTATCATTTTCCACCAGTGTAAGTATGCATTTTATTCCATTAATTATGGGGCCTCCTTTTTGTGGACCCCTGATTCAGCTGCATCATTTACAGTTTTGCATCATTTGGTGCATAGTAAATCCAGCAATGGAAAATTTCTACGGTGCCCCTTCCTTCCCTTGATGTCCTAAGCAAGTGCTTGTTTTGCTTAATGGTTAATGCTGCCTTTGCTCCTACAGAACTGTCGTATTCAAATTCTGTATCTCTTACGAGAGCTACACATCAAGTTATTGGCCAGTGTTCACCAATCAAGGCATTCTGACATTTACAACAACCAGTTTTCCCAACTAAGCTACTTTGTCGTTAGTCTGATAGCATTTGGAGGCTTACGGCAAAGCCCCTGGCAGCCGTTCTCCAGGTGGTTTTGACTTAACGTGTATGATGCTTTGTGGGTTCTTAAAAAATCGAATGGAAATAGTTTTTATATTTTTTGGGGGGGATTGCTGCTTGTTAAAAAGTGGCACTCCACCCCTGGCTACCAAAGAGATGAACCTACTAAAGTGATAAGTTATTTCAGAGTAGGTTAAATAGAAATATAAGTAATATCAAATCCTTTGGATTCTGAAAACGCCCTTTCTGAAAATATCCAATGACAAAACCTTCACTAATGTTACTTTACTAGAATAATGTGATTATTTTATTTAGAACTTTATTTGAAAAAATAATTTTCGTTTGGAGTTTGTTTGAAATAAAGATTGAAGTTGTAATTCATGAAAATTCAAAATAAGAAGCAGAAAAATTGAAATGGATTAAAAATTTGTAAAATATCTAAAATGAAAAATAGATTAGAATGAATTACGTTGTGGCTTAGTAGTTACTTTTAACGATTAACCTAACTTTTAAAGATAGTTTTTTAAATATCATTTTACTTAAAACATTCATGATTTTTGACATTAATTCTTTATTTATTATGATTTTATTTTCGTAAAGGTCTTGCTGAGTTTTATCTATTTAATTATTGTAACCGGATTTGATTTGCAACCGGATTTAACTTCAGCAACACTAAGTGGCTCTTAAATTGCAGTTATTATAGAAAAATGATTTTTATTGGAAAAATAATGTGTTTATAGCCAATTATAGTAGCAAGTGATACTTAACTTCTTTCTTTTACATTCTATCTAGTGAATTTCAGTCCATAATTAAATCACTTGTACAAAAACGTAAAGAATTACTTTCAAACACAATCGATTTCATTCCGTCTTTCATTTTGAAGAGTTTATTTAGTTTAAAAACCAATGAATGTCAAAATGTTGTTAATGCTGACCGTTATTGGATCAGGTAAAACATTTATATCAGAATTTAAAATGAATTTCCCAACTTTTACTTTAAATAACTGTAGTAATTAATTCGAAAATATTTAGCTTAAGAAGAAATAAGGAATTTAAACCAAGTAAAAAAAAGCGTTTATATTTTATCAACTGATAAAAAATATTAAAATATTAAAGTATATTTTTGTTAAAGTTAAAGTTGCGATCAGGCCCAGAGGACCGCGCAATGCAGCTGGAGGGTAGGCTCCAGTGTTCAGAACATACGGGACAAAGATTAGGACGGGGGGGTCGGCCCGTCGCTCGCCCGCCTTTAACTCCCGGGAAAGAAACCCGGTACCCATTCTATAGAGGGCTGGGTAGACCCTAGGGCCCGTTTGGAGGAGAAAGAAGCGTGGAAAAATTCCCGTCCTCCGCCGAGGCCGGGAATCGAACCCGCCACCTCCAACCCGCAGCCAAGCGCCCTTACCCACTCGGCTACCGGGCCCACAAAAGTATATTTTAGCTCTTTGAAATATCACGTTTCAAATACATTTGTCAGTGTCGTAATTCTGTCCCAAATAGAAAAATTTTCCCTAAACATAGACAAGGTCTGAAATTTAGGCTACTTCAAATTAATTTACAGCAGGATTTTATCCTAATATATTTTTCCATCTATTCTAGTGCTAGCTTAGTTAATTCAACCCTAGACTACTTCCATGAATAAGCATCATTACAAATAGATTAAGTTTTAAATTTTAAATTTTAAACTCGTTTTAAGCAGAAATTGTTTCCATAAAGTTTGGGAAGGTATCGTAAAGTAAAAACAGAAAATGAAGAGTCAATTTCTGTGGATGCATTCCCAAGTATAGATGATATTTCATTGCGATAACTTTAAATGATGGAGAACAATTAAGCCATGGGATATTGATTAAACTCTTTATAATAATTATATTGTGATAGTAATTTTTTATAGTTCTACATGCAATAGAATGATAACACAGTAAAGCAAAAAATAGCTCAAAACCACGAGACAAACTTCTTGGAAAATCCATGACCCCGACGTTAAATAATGTCCATTTCATTTCACGGCTACACAGAAAGCAGAGGTTATTATGAAGGCAATTGCTGCAATGTTTTACAAATGCTGCAGATCTGTTCTAAGTATATTCCAGTACTGGACGAGTATTGAAAAAAAACAAAAAAAACAATAACATTTGGCACGTAAGAACTTGAAGTAGAACTTTCATATTGTACTTGTAAGCCTCAGTTTCGCAAATATCATCAAAAGCCCATATTATGTTGTTAATACCTACATTGTTTTTCACATTGGTAGGACGGACATATTGTAGTTTCTTCACTTGATGTATGTTGAAAGTGAACTATTGTAGGAAAGCACCGTAGTAAATCAACCGTTTGACTGCATTGAAATTTCAGCAACGTTTTATTTAAAAAAAGCTGTTAGGAACAGTAAAAAGTCCTTGATTGTTTTTCCTAATAAATCGGATTAATTCCTGAATTTTGTTTAGTTCGAGTTCGACGTTTGTTTTATTCTGGAACAATCAATGAAAATTGGTCATTCATATTTTAAAAGGTGGACCTAGGGTTTTATAGTGACTACTCTCCATTGATGATCGGCAAT